>RCUC01001947.1:0-114437 GCA_003697995.1 Taxidea taxus jeffersonii | reverse complement strand
AAAGAAAAGAAAAGAAAAGAAAAGAAAAGAAAGAAAGAAAGAAAGAAGGAAAGAAAAAGATCTCCATCTTTACAATACCTGGTATTATATCCTGACTCCACTACTTATTAACTGTGATCTTAGAAAAATTATGTAACTAATCTAAGCCTCAGTTTCCCATTTGAAACATAAAGATAATAGTAGAATCTACCTCACAGGATTATTGAGAGTCTACACTGTAGTAAACCAATGAAAAGAGCATCTCTCCATGCCTGGTAGGTAATAAGAACTGAGTAAGTTTTTGCTGCTGTACTATGTTTATTGTCACTGTTGTAATTCCTACAGAATCCCCAATCCATGCTAGCCCTTCAGAAATAACAGGTCCCCACTCAACCAGGCCACGGGAGAAAAAACATATACAGAAGAGCAGCAGAGAAAATGATGGCAGCCAGTGGACTGCAATGAAACAGGGATTCAAGGGGCGTCTGGGTGGCTCAGTGGGTTAAAGCCTCTGCCTTCACCTCAGGTCATGATCTCAGGATCCTGGGATCGAGCCCGGCATCAGGCTCTCTTCTCAGCTGGGAGCCTGCTTCCCCACCACCCCGCCCCCATCTCTCTCTGCCTGCCTCTCTACTTGTGATCTCTGTCAAATAAATAAATAAAGTCTTTTAAAAAAAACCCAGGGATTCCAAAGAATTATACACTTTAAGAAACATCTAGACTTCCTAATTCCACTCATTCGAACCCATTTAACAGATTTCTATGGAGTACAAAGTGCCAGGAACTATGGTAGGTTCTAGGGATCTAAGAAGGGAATTTACTTCTCTTGTGACAAGCTGACACTAAAAAAACTTGTTAACTGAAAGAGAGCCAACCTCAAAGTAAGTAGTAAATGCTGCATTTGTTGTCTGAGGACTACAGCCCGGGAGACAGTATGTCCTCTTGCTCTCAAAGAACTGCTCTAAAGATTTTTAGCTGTAGGAGATTACCTCAGCAAAAATGGGGAAAGGGGTATACATGCTTACAAGCGGTTCTCCAAATACTTGCAGTCATGGGTCTAATTTGTTACAGTTGGAAAAATTGGGGTTTACCAATTTCCACATAGACATGAGAAAGGTCATCTTAATACAGTATGTTTCTATCATATCTGATTGTTCAGAAGTATCACCTGCACGCCTCTGCTTAACTGGTTTTCTGGCTTGTCCTGTCTTTGATATGTCCTCAAGGTCACTTGAGAGGATCACAGAATGCTGACATCAGTCACCTACTGCAGTTTTAGAGCACAAAGGGGAGAAGGGTTTTCATTTCGTGATGCAACTGTAATCCCCTCAAGTGTTGGATACATGAATGTATAAATGTTGGCTATTAAGTCATAATACATTTGAAAGTCTCAGATAATTGTGTAAGAAGTGAAATAAACAGGCGTGGGGATAAATCTAGATGTAATGTAATTACGTGAGTTACATAAGCTTTTAATGGATATTTTTAAGTACTAATAGTTATGAAATTTTCGCTTTTAGCAAATTAGGTATCATTTGAACACACTGGCTGGTGCCTAATAAGAATTAGAATTATATTTGGCTTGTTATATAAGTAAATATCTTGTTACATGCCCGTTTAATGCTTGTGAAAACCATTCCAAACAATCTCTTTAGAATAAGAGTCTAATTACACATTTATCATTAAAATTACAATGAGCTAATTGCCTTAGAGATATCTTTATCTCTCTTGCAGCTTGCTTAATCCTAATGCATGTTTTCAATAATCATTTGTTACTTAATTAACTAATTAACAAACAATACCTGTTGTATGGAAAATCCTAAATTAAACACTGGAGGCTCTTTAATTGAATGCTCAATAACCCAATATAGTCCTTAATATTAGAACCTTTAAATATTGCAAAGATTCTAGTGAATCACATGTTAGTTTGCTCCTGTTATCTTAGGGACTTAATTGGTAGAAAAAGGGCAGTTGATAATACACAAGGGGTAGCCAGCACAGCAAGGCTCTGATGAAACAGAAAATAGCCATTAACAGCTGCTGAGCAGCCACCAGAGTTGGCCAGCCACACAAACCAGTGACAAAGGCAGGCCATGCATTCAGATTACAAACGCCCTTGCCCGGGAAATTAAGCAGCACAGTGTGGATGATAAGCACATACAGGACCAAATGTTAACAATCCCTGATGCAAAGCAGATACCCCTGTATCCTGTGCCCCTCTACTCCACTCTGCACTGCTTTGGACTCACCTAGCGGGCAGTGTCCTCTTCTCTAGGGACAGTGTTTGTGTACACACTGAAAAGTATTCTTTTTGTGTCATACCCTCTCACAGTCTTTTTCAAGTCTCCAGTCTAGCCCTCTCTGATTTAACTGTGAAAATGCTGCTGATGGTATGCCTGGGTGGCTCAGCCGTCTAAGTGCCTGACTCTCAGTGTCAGCTCAGGTCATGATCTCAGGGTCGTGGGATCGAGGTCCATGTCGGGCTCCATGCTGGGCGTGGAGCCTGCTTAAGATTCTGTCTCCCTCTTCCGTTACCCCCCCCCCCAGGAAGGAAGGGAGGAGGAAAATGCTGCTAGGAAGAACTTTCTAAAATGCAAATCTAATTTTGAATTCCCATTAATGATTTCTCACATTTCCCATATTTCCTAAGGATCACTTTCAACCCTCCTTGGTGTTTGTAGCTCTCTAAATTCCAATCCCTGGTTTCCTATTGATTTCCTGATATCTCCAGCTACCTCTCCCTGTACCTTATGCTCCATTAATATTTACTATGTGCAATTACCTGAAGTTTTCACGCTCATCTACTCTGTACATTCTCTGCTCATCTCCCCAGCTGCCCTAGTCATCATTCAAGAGTGCATCTTTTGGGACACCTGGGTGGCTCAGTTGGTTAAACAGCTGCCTTCAGCTCAGGTCATGATCTCAGCATCCTGGGATCAAGTCCCACATCGGGCTCCTTGCTCGGCAGTGAGCCTGCTTCTCCCTCTGCCTCTGCCTGCCTGTGCTCATTCGCTCTCTCTCCCTCTCTCTCTGACAAATAAATAGATAAAATCTTTTAAAAAAAAAGTGCGTCTTTCAAAGAATTACCTACTCTTGAGACCTGAATTCAGAATTAAAACCATCTCTTTGCATATTTCCTATATTATCTCCACTATATGTTGATACTAAATAATACTGTGATTGTTTGTGTATCTCCTAACTTAGACTATGGAGTAAGAATTAAATAATTAAAAGCACAGACCATAGGGTCTAGGAAATATAGGTTCAAATTTCTCTTTCATTGTTGTATAAATTTAGAGGCAATACTTAATTACTCCTATCCTCAGTTTTCATGTCTGTAATACAGAAAGAAAAACTGTTCTTCTTTTGTTAAGCTTATTGTGAGAATTATATGGCATAATACACATAAAGTGCCAATAACAATGATAAATGATAAATCACTGTGGGTCCATTTTAACATTATATAATTTAATATTGTATTTCTTATGCCTAACAGAGCTTATGGCATATTCTATGTGCATGCATTCAGTATTCATTGTATGTGTTGTTAAAAGACTAGATGCACAACTGACTGCATTAATAAATATGCAATGATTGTATGGATGATTAAAACAGAGAGAGAAATACTTTGCGGTAATATAGAAGTTTACCATGTTTTTGTTTTTCTGTTTTATGTGATGACCTAAAATCCTCTTTCTTCATGGCCTTTAATTGATAATGCAACCTATAGTTTTTATTGTTGCTGTGGATGAGATATTTTCCCCAAAATAAAGGGAATAAATTAGAAAACATTATTGGTCTGGAATAAATTTACTTCTGTCACATTTTCAAACCAATTGCCAGGCTATCTGGTAAGAACATGTTTCTACTGATGCTAATTTTCCTCAAATGCATCTGTAAGTTCAATGCTCTTCCAATCAAAATCTCAAGAGGGATTGACAAATTGATTTTATTTTTTCTATTAAGGTATAATTGACATGCAACATCACATTAGTTTCAGATGTGCAAAATAAGGATTTGATATTTGTATATACTGCAAAACCATTACCACAATAAGTCTATAGATCCCTCCTGACTTCCGATGGGGTTACAACCTCATAAATCCATTGTCAATTGAAAATATCATTAAGTTGAAAATGAATTTAATTCACCTAACCTACCAAATATCAGAGCTAAGCCTACCCTACTTTAAACATGCTCAGACAGCTTATATTAGCCTACAGTTGGGTAAGTCACCTAGCACAAAGCCTATCTCGTACTAAAATGTGGACTATCTCATACAATTTACTGAATACTATAGAAAGTGAAGAACAGAATGGTTGTATGGATACAGCATAACTGTAAGTATATCAATTGTTTACCCTCATGATCATCTGGTTGACTGGGAGCTGCAGCTGTCCCTGCCTAGGGTTAAGAGAGGATAAGAGGAGGACTTCCAGAGAAGATGGCAGAGTAGGAGGACCCTAAACTCAACTCCTCCTATGGATGCAACTAGATAACACTCACATCAGAGCAAACAACCTAGAAAAGGACCCAAAGCCTGGCCAAACAAATTCCATAACTAAATGTAGAGAAGAGGCCACATTGAAATGGGTAGGAAGGGTGAGGACTAGGTGGAACCTAAACCCCAGAGGTCTGACCACTAGAGGGAGGGAGCCATAGGCAAGGAGAGTGCATGAGAGAAACAGACCAGCACACCAAGGAGCTTACAATAGGAAGAGAAATCCCCATATTGCTTGCTTTGAAAATCAGAGGGGCTGAATTTTGTGAGTATAGGACTTAAAGCCTGGATTGTTAAAAATCAGCTGTCTAGGCTCTGAGTGAGCCTGAAGAGTAATAGGAAACTGAGCCCCTGCCCTTAAAGAGACAGCACAGCAACCAGACTGTAGAGATACAGCTTGGAAGCAGCAGTTTGAAAGGAATCTAGGGTTTACAAAGGGGAGAGGTAGTTACTAATCTCAGAGCTCCCTGAGGGACTTCTCCAGAAACAAAGGTGACAACAGACACCATTTCTCTCCCCTACTCCCGCAAAAACACACAGCTGCCTGCTGGAACCAGTACAGTCCTGGCAGTTACTACCTAACTTGCTTACACCATGCTCCCTCGCCCCAACCAGGCCTGCCTCAGTGCCCTCAGTGCCATGCCATGGAATCCCTCCCCGAAAAGACCCATTCAAATCTTCCCAAAATGGTATCTCCCAACATCCTGCAGAGGACGTGGGACCTGCCTGTATGCCTACACAGGCTTTGTGGAGAGGCCCCTGCCACCCTGATCTCCACAATGGCTATAGGTCCCCTTTGGAGGAAGACCAGCACCACCTAGTCAAAAGTGCACAACCTCCCATTAATTTCAAGAACAAGAGATATAGGGGCACCTTGGTGGCTCAGTAGGTTAAGCATCTGCTTTCAGCTCAGGTCATGATCCCACAGTCCTGATGATCCATGAGACCCACATCAGGCTCCCTGCTCATTGGGACGCCTGCTTCTCCCTCTCCCACTCCCTCTGCTTGTGTTCCCTCTCTCTTGCTGTGTTTATCTTTGTCAAATAAATAAAATCTTTTAAAAAAAGAAAGAAAAAGAGATATAGCTGACTTCCCCAACACACAGAAACAGACACAGAGAGTTGGGCAAAATGAGAAGACAGAGGAATTTGTCACAAATGAATGAACAGTGCAAACCACAGCAAGAGATCTAAAGGATACAGATACAAGTAACATTCCTGATAGAGAATTCAAAGAAATGATCACAAAGATACTCACTGGACTTGAGAAAAGGATAGAGAACATCAGTGAGACCTTTAACAGAGATAAAAATGAACCAATCAGAAATGAAAAATGCAATAAATGAAATTAAAAATACATTTGATGGAATAAATAGGAGGATGGAAGAAACAATGGAATGAATTAATGAACTAGAAGACACAGTAATGGAAAGTAACCAAACTGAATAACTAGAAAAAAAAAAGAATTATGCAAAATGAGTAGAGAGTTAGGTAACTCAATGACTCCATCAAACACAATAACATTTGCATCACAGAGATCCCAGAAGAGAGAGAAAAAAAGGCAAAAAACTTATTTAATAAAATAACAGCTAAAAACTTCCCTAATCTAAGGAAGGAAGCAGAAATCCAGATTCACGAGGTACAAAGATCCCCCAATAAAATCAACCAAAGGTGATCCACACCAAGACACATAGTATTAAAAATGGCAAAAAGTAGTAATAAAGAACAAACTTTAAAAGCAACAACATGGGGTGCCTAGGTGGCTCAGTTGGTTGAGTGTCTGCCTTTGGCTCAGGTCGTGGTCCTGGGGTCCTGGGATCAAGCCCTGAATCGAGCTCCCTATTCAGCAGGATGCCTGCTTCTCCCTCTCCCATTCCCCCTGCTTTTGTGTCCTCTCACACTTGCTTTCTCTCTCTCTCTGTCAAACAAATAAATAAATAAAATCTTAAATAAAATAAAATAAATAAAAAAATAAAAGCACCAAGAGAAAAGAAGACAGTTACATATAAGGGAAACTCCATAGGGCTATCAGTGGATTTATGAGGAGAAACTTTGCAAGCCAGATAGGAGTGGCATGAAATCTTCAAAGTGTTGAATGGGAAAAATCTGCAGCTAAGAATATTCTATCCAGTAAGGCTATCATTCAGGATAGAAGGAGAAATGGTGTCTCAAGACAAAGGAGTTCATGATTACTAATCTAGGAATATTTAAAGGAATTCTCTGAATAGAAAGGAAAGACCATATGTGAAAGCATAAATAATAAGTATAAATAGTGAAAAACACAAAAGCACAAGGCATTCATGAGATAAAAGGATGTAAAATATGATACCGCATACCTAAAACATGATGGGAAGAAGTAAAGAATGGGCTTGAATTTAAGCAACCATCAACATAATATAGACTGATTGATACAGATGATGTTATATACAAACTGAATAGTACCACAAATCAAAACCACTAATAGATGTAAAAAGATTAGGGTCCTTGGGTGGTTCAGTCATTAAGCAACTGCCTTCAGCTCAGGTCATGATCCCAGGAGGGTTCCAGGATTGAGCCCCACATCAGGCTCCCTGCTCAGTGGGAAGCCTGTTCCTCCCTCCCCCCATTCCCTCTGCTTGTGTTCCCTCTCATTGTGTCTCTCTCCCTGTCAGATAAATAAATAAAATCTTAAAAAAATAGATATGCAAAGATTATTGAGAAAGGAGTCCAAGTATATCACTAAAGAAAACCAACAAACCATGAGAGAGAGAAAGAAGAGGTTCACAAAACAAAACAAAACAAAAACAAAAACAAACCTACAAAAATAGCCACAAAACAAGTAATAAAATGGCAATAAATACTTATCTATCAATAATTACTATGAATGTATGGGGCATTTGGGTGGCTCAGTTGGTTAAGTAAGCCAATCTGTCATTGGCTCAGGTCCTGACTGGGATCAAGCTCCAAGTCAGGCTCCCTGTTCAGCTTCTCCCTTTCCTTGCCCACTCATCTTCTCTCTCTCACCAGATCTCTGATGATAACATCACACCAATAAGAAAAAATATAAAAACCATATGATTATTTCATTTTTCTCCAAAAAAGCATTTGACATAGTACAACATCCATTCATGATAAAAGCCCTCAAAAAAGTAGGCTTGGAGGGAACATACCTCAAAATAGGTATGTTAAAGGCCATATATGAAAAACCTACAGAGAGCATCACACTTGTCAATGGGGAAAAGCTGAATGCTTTCCCCCTAAGGTCAGGAACAATACAGGGATGTCTGCACTCCCCACTTTTATTCACCGCAGTATCAGTAGTTCTAGCCACAGCAATCAGACAACAAAAAGAAATAAAAGGCATCCAAATTGGTAAGGAAGAAGTACAACTTTCACTATTTGCAGATGATAAGATACTACACATAAAAACCTGACAGACTCCAACAAAAAAACTATTAGAACTGATAAATGAAATTAGTAAAGTCACAAGATACAAAATTAATGTGCAGAAAAAACTGTGCATTTCTATACACTATAATGAAGCAGCAGAAACAGAAATTAAGGAAATAATCCCATTTACAACTGCACCGAAAAGGTATCTAGGAATAAACCTAACCAAAGAGGTGAAAGACCTATACTCTGAAAACTGTAAAACACTGATGAAAAAACAAATATTGCTAAAATGACTATACTACCTAGAGCAATCTGAAGATATAATGCAATCCCTATCAAAATACCAACATTTTTCACAGAGCTAGAACAAAAAAATCTAAAATTTACATGGAACTACAGAAGACCCAAATAGAAAAAGAAATTTTGAAAAAAGTAAAGCTGGAGGTATCACAATTCCAGGCTGTAGTAATAAAGCTGTAGTAATCAAAACAGTATGGCACTGGCACAAAAACAGACATATAGATCAACAGAACAGAAAACCCAGAAATAAACCCACAACTATATGGTCAATTAATCATCAGCAAAGCAGGAAAGAATATCCAAGGGGTAAAAGACAGTCTCCTCAACACATCGTGTTGGGAAAATTGGACAGCAACAGGGAAGAGAAAGAAACTGGACCACTTTCTTACACCACACACAAAAATAAACTCAAAATGGATTAAATACTTTTAAGGCAAGACTTGAAAGCATAAAAATCCTAGAACAGAGCATAGACAATGATTTATCTGACATTGGCCATAGCAACGTTTTTCTAGATACATCTCCTGAGGCAAGGAAAATAAAAACAGAAATAAACTACTGAGACTGTATCAAAATAAAAAAGTTTCTGCACAATGAAGGAAACCATCAACAAAACTAAAAAGTAACCTGTTAAATGGGAGAAGATATCTGAAAATGACATATTTGATAAACCGTTAGTATTCAAAATATATAAGGAACTTCTACAACTCAACACCCAAAAAACAAATAATCCAATTGAAAGATGGGCAGAAGACATGAACAGACATTTCTTCAATAAAGACATCCAGATGGCCAACCAATACATGAAAAGATGCTTAATGTCACTTTTTATGAGGTAAATGCAAATCAAAAGCAGGATGAGGTATCACCTCATACCTGTCAGAACGACTGAAATCAACAACACAAGAAACTAAGCGCTGGTGACAATGTGAAGAGAAAGAACACTCATACACTGTTGGTAGGAATGTAAACTGGCACAACAACTGTGGAAAGCAGTATGGAGGTTCCTCAAAATATTAAAAATAGAGCTACCCTGTGATGCAGTAATTACACTACTTACTTGGTAATTACTACTTACTTACTTGGTACTTACCCCCAAAATACAAAAACACTAATTCAAAGGGATACATGCACCATGGTGTTTATAGCAACAGTATTTACAATAGCCAAGATAGGGAAGTAGCCTAAATGTCCATCGATAGATGAATGGCCAAAGATGTGATACAAAATATTATTCAGACATTTTTAAAAAAGAATGAAATCTTGCCATTTGCATCAACATGAATGGACCTAAAGAGTATTATGCTAAGCAAAATAGGTCAGTCAGAGAAAGACCAATACCATATGATTTCATTCATATGTGGAGTTTAAGAAACAAAACAAATGAGCAAAGAGGGAAAAACGAGAGACAAATCAAGAAACAGACTCTCAAATCTAGGGAACAAACGGGGTACGGGGCTGGAGGATGGGGGAAATAGGTGATGGGGGTTAAGGAGTACACATGTGATGAGCACTAGGAAATGTATGAAATTGTTGAATCACTACATTGTACATCTGAAACTATTAAAAACAAATGAACAAAAGTTCCAGTCATAACAGTAAGATGTGCATATAGGTATCCATTATAGTGATTATGTTAGCAGAAAAAAATGGAAATGATCTTGACTGGCAAAAATAAATCATGATAAATTATAGAAAACAGGATATTGTATCATCATTAAAATACTATAAACATATTTGTTGATGTGGGACAAAGCTCAAGATATGTTACCTAGAAAATCAGGTTGAAAAACAGTATTTTTATTAAAGATGTATATGATATGTGCATAGAAAAAGTATCTAGAAAGCTATACCCCAAAATAGTAACAGTGAATATCTCGGGTGATCTGGGTACTGAGATTGACCATTTCATTTCAACCTTTTGGTTACTTATAGTTTCTATAGTAAATACATACTGTTCATGTAATTAAAAAAAAAAAAAAGAGGAAGGGGATTGTTTGGCATATCTCTAGCCCAGGAAAAGACCAAAATTCAAAATTTGAAATGCAGTTTCTACTGAAGAGTATATTGCTTTTCGATGCTTTCATCGAAAAATTGTAAGTTGAACCATCGTTAAGTAGGGCGCTATCTATAGTTAACATCCATCACCTTACATAGTTAACAAAATTTTTTGTCTTTTGATAATAAATATTAAGAGTGATTATGTTAGCAACTTTCAAATATGCAACACTGTATTAGTAACTGTTGTTGCCCTGTTGTGCACTGCATTGCTAATAATCATTTATAAATTTTTTTTCAAATTTTATATATTTGAGAGAGAGTGAATGAGAGAGCATGAGCAGGGTGGGAGGGGAGGAGCAGAGGGAGACGGAGAGGGAGAAACAGACTCCCCACTGACCAGGGACCCCAACGGAGGGCTTGATTCCAGGACCCCAGATCATGACCTAAGCTGAAGACAGACACTTAACTGACTGAGCCACCCAGGTACCACACGAGAATTTACAACTAGAAGTTTATGCCTTTTCACCCATTTTACCTCCCTCCATCAACACCCTCCCACCTCTGGCAACCACACAGGGAAGTTTTCATATTTATTTGAAATTATGTCTTGCAGCAAAAGAATCAGAACTTTTCAATGTCGCCACAGAGGGAGATCCATAACCATAAAGGAAATCAATAGAGAGGAAGAGGTAAGTTCAATGTTACAATTTTCTAAAAAACAGAATGTACTTAAAATCAAATGGTTTTCCTAATCTTCCCTTTATTTTATATGTTTAAGCAAGAGACTGAACAATAAAATTGCTGGAGTGGTATAAAGTTTTAGGACTGGATTATGTGACACCAAAGGCCCCTGTCTTTATGATTCTGTGACTCTACTTAAAAGTTCCCAGGCAGCCCATGTTTTACAATAGTACCTGTAGTCCACTGTTTTGTAGGATACAGCATTCATTCATCCCCTGTACTGTTCAATATTCAAATTTATTAAAACATTGCTCAGGTTCCAACAAGCCTCTTTTCAAGTGTTTTCAGTGACTCATTTCAATGAAGCAGCAACTATTGCAACAGTAAATTTTTTTTTAAATTTTTATATATTTATTTGACAGAGAGAGATCACAAGTAGGCAGAGAGGCAAGCAGAGAGAGAGGAAGGGAAGCAGGCTCCCCGCTGAGCAGAGAGCCCGACGCGGGGCTCGATCCCAGCCTGGGATCATGACCCGAGGCAAAGGCAGAGGCTTTAACCCACTGAGCCACCCAGGTGCCCCTGCAACAGTAAATTTACACTATCCGTGCATTGCTGGTCAATAAGAAACACTTGGGAAGAGTCTGAACTTCTTGACTTTGTAAAATGACCGCAAGGTATGGTGTATATTAAGACAATGATTTAAGTCCATCTCTTTCCTTAAAAACAATGTCACTGTCTGTCTTCAAGTTTTGATACTGTTGTTTACATTTTTCCCTGCTCCGGGAAATGAAACTCAGAGTCTCCCAAGTTTGGGGCAACAATAATTTGATATAACTTCTCTATGGTGACACTGAAGCATTAGAAAGTTAATAGCTTAGTAAATATTATCAGTTGGAAACATCATACTTGGAAAGTGATATACACAGTAAGTGAAAACCATCTACCCCACCCTGAAAGCTTTAGAGGAGACAGAGTTCTGAGAAATGTCCATAGGGGCTCCTCCCAGGAAGTTCCAAGTCTTAATCTGATGCTCACTACATCGTATTTATTATCACCATCTTTAAGATAAATGCTTAAGTCATCACCTTTCGAAGGGAAGAAGCACCAGCTTCCCTCTGTCTCAATAGTTCAACACTCATTTATAAAAATAAAAGCTCCATAGATAGTCTGAACTTACTTCAAATTAACATTGTGCTCTGAAGTTTTGCTGCAAATGCTCATAATTTATCTGTCAGAAATTGTGAAAGACATCATTATGATTCCAATCAAAGAATTTCCCTTTGCTTGGGTTTAGAATGATTTCCCCTAGTTTCAATAATGTTTTTGTTAAATCACATAGGGCAAGAAATAATAATAGTCTATCGCTTAATTGAATATGTCATTGTGACAGGAGGTACAATACGCCATTTAGAACGCAACAGTGCTTGCCGGCCACCAAGCTGGATTGATTGCCCTCATTATGGACATAGTCTGCATTTCCCTTTGCTTACTCCACCCTCGCCAGTGCCCCAGCTTCACTGAACTGCTGAAATCCTGTATTTCAAATTAGCCATGAGCTTTCCATTCTTCAGCCTTTCTGCACTCAAACTGTTGGTACTATTTCAAACTCCCAGAGACTGGACAGAATTCTGAAAACTCACACTGAAAGCTATTTTTTAAATAATTTAGCATAAGGATTACAGCCTTTTCACCAAAGTAGCAATTAAGTCATCATTGTTGCTGGCCCCATAAAAATTGATTGGGCCTGTTTCTATCACCCGAACCTTCTAAACTGCTTTCCTGTACAATCTGACACCAAAGTCAGAAATCACACAGTGAAAACTAGTACCAAGAAAAGAGAAAAGGGGTCATTAAATAAGTTGTATTTTTTAAATATGTTCCACTGATATTAACCCTGCAGAAAATGACCAGGCAAGAAATGTTTCAGGTACCCATGTAATTATCATTGCTAAAAATATTTGTCCAATCAAACCATCTTTTTCCCCTTCAAGCGGGAAAGATATACTAACTTGTACCTCAGGGACATCTTATTTTTCAGCAAGACCTTTCCTTGCCTATTTTTAAAAACCCTTAATTTGCTTATGAGCAATATTTATAGACACCAGCCTTTCCGACATGTCATATCTCCCATCTCCCAACGCTTCTCTTTCTTCCTCTTCCATGAATGTCTCTGTCCCATTATATAACAAATTTCCCCTGGAAAACCTGCTTATTATTCTGGCAGGTGTTTTGCTCTTTTTATTTCATGGCTGCTGCTCTCCATTTTTTTAAAGTTCTATGGTTTTCAGAGAGTAGTCAGCAAAGAACATCAGCTGAGGCAGGCCTCAGCTGGCCCTCATGCTTGGGTAACTTCCAGGGACAGCTCCAAGTCTAGCCTGACATTTACAGACACTTAATTCTCTTGCAGGGCCAACGCAGGTAGGGGGAAGATGAGGCACTGGGGACGGGAGTGTTTACGGTAGTTAAAGGCTTGCAATTTGCCTGAGAAAGTCAGAAAGGCCCACCTTGCTTGAGAAGACCTCAAGAAGAGTGCCTATCACTTACTTAAGCACCAAGAGATGTCAGGAATTGTTGTTGCTTTTTTACCTCTATTTTATCTCTTGGTCCTCATTAAAACCCTGCAAAGTACCTATTGTTAGCCCCCTATTTCAGATCAGGACGCTGAGACTCCCGTTCCCAAAGATCCCAAAGCAGAAGGAAGTGATTTTTAATCGACATGTAAACACATCAGTGCTTCTCAAAGTTTGATGACCACAGGAACTTCTGGGAAATCTTGCTGAACTGCAGCATTTGAAGGACACACATGGAGCCTGAGATTGTGCACCTCTACTGAGCTCCCATGGACACCTTGCTGCTGGTCCCTGGGCCACACTGTGCTTAGTAAGTGTAGAAGTGTAGATTTTATTTTTTTAAAGGAAGGGAAGCCTTCAGAGATGAGTACAAGAAGACCTGTGCAAGGATGCCATGCGTCAGCTCTGTGGGCACATAAAATCTAAAATCTATGATGCCAAACAAGGTATAGGCAGGTTGTGCCAGGAATCATGCCAGTAGCCATGTCCGACAGGCAATTTGCTCTCTGCCAGCAAGTTCTCTGGCAGAAGTGTGAAATGCACATTTTTTTTCTGGCCGGAATTTGAGAATTTTTTTTCTCCCTATTTTGTCCCAGGGAATGGCTTACAAGTACCTTCTCTGCTTACAGATAACTCAATGTCTTCAAAGGAGTTCTTATATAAAGATGCTAGAACAGATAGAGAGCTGCCCTTGAATTCAAAAGACCTGGGTGTCAATCCCATTTATGGCATTTTCTAGTTAGTGATACGTACGAGCACTAAACCCCTCTTGAATCAGTGTCTTCATTTATAAAGTAGGGAACAAAACCCTCACTTCACTCAGTGGTGGGGTTAAAGATACTTTTGGAATTGTCACAACATAACTAGCAGTGGACCACGTTGACACAACCACTTCAGGAAAGAGTTTGCAGGATCTCCTAAAGCTGACCCTATGACCTGTGCCTGAGGGGCGCCCCGAGAACCTCACCCCACGTCCGTTCTCAAAGAAAATGAGAACATAACACCTACAAGAACCTGCACAGATGCTTCACCCGCAGCAGCCAACATGACGGAAACATACTAAAGCCCACCAGGATCTGAATGTGCGGATGAGTTGTCACATGGTCACTTAAGTGTTCCACAGCAGGAAAATAGAGCTGACTGCTGCCACGTGCAGCAACATGGAGGAATTCCATGCATAAATAAGCAAAAGAGGCCTGGCCCGGAAGAGTACATACTCTTGGACTTCATTTATACGAAGTTGAAGAACACCCAAAGCTAATCCTTGATAGAAGGCATCTGAATTGGAAATGGGGGTGAGTATGGATGGAGAAGGTTGCCAGGGCGCACACCTGTGTCAAGTCCACTGCGTGGATGTTCGTGATTTGTACACGTTATGGTTCACCACCAACGGGAGGGCCCAGGCTCACGCAACACTTTCTATAGAGAATTTGCAATAGTGACACTGACCGAAGGGCAGGTCTTCTTTTTATTAATCACCATGCCCTTGAAATTCTACACATTGCCAGGGATAAAATACTTCTTTCTTTTGGGGCCAGACAGCTCCCACTGCTCTGTTTCCACATATCACTGGGCTCTTTACCACAGGCAGGCAACTTTAACAACGAGTGTGGGGGCAGGGGTGGGGGGCTGGGGAGCCAACCGTGCATGGCCTAACAATGAGTGCACCATCAGCCACGCTAACTTTGCACATGCGAAGTGCAGTGAGAAAAAGAGTAAATAACACTGACTGGGTGCCTGGGTGGCTCAGTCAGTTAAGTGTCTGCCTTCGGCTCAGGTCATAATCCTGGGGTCTCAGGATCGAGTCTCAGTTGGGGCTCCCTGCTCAGTGGGGAGTCTGCTCCTCCCTTTCCCTCTGCTGCTCTCCCTACTTATGTGTTCTCTCTCTCTCCTTCAAATAAATAAAATCTTTAAAAAAAAAAAAAAGAAATGTTTATAGGTGGTTCAAAAACCAGGGAATTAAATTTGTACTGGCATTTTATAAATGCCTCACAAACCAGCCATTTTCTGTTGTTGCTGTTGCTGTCTTTTTAAAATTCTGGACACAGTGACACAGGTGGGAAGGTGTGCGTCCAGGGAAAGCCTCCACCCAAATGCCCTACTTCACCTCCACGTGCGGCGTCACTTGAGGGACAAGTCATGGGCTCCAACCCCTAAATACCTCATCTTCACCATACAAACACCTCAAACAGATGCTCTGGGGACACAAAAATGAAAGAGATTTGGGGAAGAGGAGATAGGCGGTTTAGTTCCTGGGGTGCTGCTGGAAGACTAACAAAAGCAGACGTGTACTGAGGGCTAACTATGAGCAAGGGTTAACTCAAACCTTGAAACAACCCCCTACGCCAGGGGCCATCCTTAGCCCCATTTATAGCTGAGGAAATCCTAAGAGGTAAAGTAATGAGTAACTTCCCTAAAGTCTTATGACCAGTGAGTGGGACGTCAGGGCTCGCACGCGGGCAGTCTGACTCCAGAATCTCTTCTGCTTCACTAGGTAGCTCCCAAGTCTTCAGGAAGATGCAACAGGCCTTTGCACAAACCAGAAGAGTTCATGAACTGCTTCTGGAGTTGTACCTAACTTTACGGATCCGCTCCACTCAGACTCCATGTTCTTGCAGAGAAGTCCTGTATTCTGGGGGAGCGAGAAGGGGTTCAAATTTGGGACAAAAATCAATGAAAAGTTTTGACGATAGGTCCTCAATACTTTGCATTGGCAAAAGTGTGAAACATTTCTGTCAGCAGAAATGAATGAGCCGGAAGATGGAAAACACCAAACTGGGCCTCAACAGTTACAACAAATGAATTCTTTAGCACTGTCTCCATGTTTACAGAAACTATTCACAACCGTGACACCATTTGTATGTGGTTACTCGACAGGCCTAGCCACTTGTCACTTCCTAAATTCGTCATCATCCACACAAGAGAAGCCAGCCCACTGGAGTGGGCAGGTGTAGTGACTTTGAGAAAATGCTGGACTCAAATCTGGCCTCTTCTACTTACTAGCCATATGACCTCACAGAAATATAACCTCTCTGTTCCTCAATTTCCGTATCTTCACAACACACGTAATTTGACAATGTCTCCATGGGGATATGAGAATTAAGTAACTGATTCTTTTTATCAGTAACTGATATTTTAAAAACATTTCCAAATGCCTGGTACATGCTAAGCAATATGTTTTTTCAATAAATGCTATTATACATATATACCATTTTCATTGGTATCAGCTTTGATATGATGCTATTCATCTTTGTTACTTTTAGTAAGTTATGCCATTCCACACAATCTACATAATCCAATGACAATCTACTCAATTCAACATTTTCACATGACAGAAGAGATATCATAGTCATAATATTAAAACTTAGGAAAAAATAATTTTATATACTTATCTAAATTTCATAGCATATTAGTGAAGGTTGTGATGCCCAGCTGAGAGGATGATTCTCAGGCCCACAGGTCCACAAGCCCACACTGGAACATGGAGGGGAGATGCTGGTGATAAGTCTCACCGGCACTCTCCCCACCTCCCCTCCCCATGCCTGCGCTCTGGCTACACTGTGTAACTGCTCATGCCTATTGTATTTTAGCTCTTTCTTACAAATGCCATATGTCAGTGCCATACTATTTCTACTTTACCCAAGACACACACCCTAGAGGTTTCTCAGTCTTTCTCAACATATCCTTCACCTCCAACCAAGCACCATGGGTTCATGGGAGAAATGTCTCCTGAGTTTAAACCCTCCCCTGCATTCCTGGAGGTATGTTTTTGCTTGCATCCTTTCTTTCTCTCCTTTCCTTGTCTATTTTACCTCATCTCCTCACTATTAACACCCCTCCAATGTGGACCATCCTCCCCATTATCCACCAGTTAATTCCTTATTTCAAAAATCTTATCACAAGACTCCCTACTAATGTCCAGGGTCCTCATTCACTTGTTCTTCCATTCCTTCATTAAGTAAACATTTATTGAGTACCACCTACTATGTGCCAGATGCTACACAAGCCTTAGCAGTAAAACGGATGCAGACATGGCTCTGAGTTCATCCAAGGCCTCTCATCATCTGGCTGCTGTGTGCCTCACTGGTCATGTTCCTGAGGATGCCCAGACCACAGCCAAGTCCTCACTGGATACACCACGCATCCTCTTTCCCCTGCTGAGAATTCACTTCCATTTCATCTTTACCCGGTGAACTCCTACTCATCCTTCCAGGACACAATTTTCTGTGATGCATTCCTCAGCTATAAGGCAGAATTCAGATCTTCTTCTTCTTTCCCCACAGCATCCCTGGTGTTCTTACTACTTATTTTGCATGAAGCATTGTAATTATTTGTCTGGGAGTTGGGAGAACCTATATTCCAAATACTGTCATCTTTCATTTTTTGCTCCAGTCATTCTGCATGGCACTTCCCAACTAACATATGGAAAAGAGAAAGCAAGTTACCATGTTATTGCCATAAGCAACAGGAGTACTATGTTGAAAATGGCGGGTACCCATCTCCTAGGGATTGGGACTTCTGGAGCCAGATGTCATTTCAGATATGGGAACATGTGGCCTCTCCCCTTCCAGCTTCCTGAGGAGCCATTATTCTGGTAGCTGGAGACTATTCCCTAATCTTCACTTAGAGCGGCCAGCCTCTAAGGGGAATGGGGTGGGGACAGCATCCAAGAAGTCCAAAAGGGGTAGCCCCTCCACCTAATATTCTGTGGTATAAACAGGTACATTCAGGGAAATGAGCAACAATTTGAAGCCATGTCCATTTTCGCCAACCAGGCAACCACATGTGGTACAAACCATGGAGACTCCCATTGGCCAAGTCACACAGCAAATATACAAGATCAGTACCTTCAAAGAATATATGAGGTCCTCTAATAATCAGGCCTCATTTTATGTACAGGGAAAAATGCCACAGAAAGAAAGCAGAGCAAAGCAAAGAAAAAGACAAGTCTAACTATAGGCTTCTCTGAAACCACAAGCTGTCACTAAAAAAATCAACCATTCTGGGGCGCCTGGGTGGCTCAGTGGGTTAAAGCCTCTGCCTTCAGCTCAGGTCATGATCTCAGGGTCCTGGAATCAAGCCCCACATCGGGCCTCTCTGCTCAGCGGAGAGCCTGCTTCCCTTCCTCTCTCTGCCTGCCTCTCTGCCTACTTATGATCTCTCTCTCTGTCAAATAAATAAATAAATAAAATCTTAAAAAAAAAAAAAATCAACCATCCTGGTTCTGGACATCTTTCCGGGTCCAGGTGACTACTTAAAAAAAAAGAGACTAATAAGCTCTCAGCTAACAAGGAGGAGGAGACAAGAG
The DNA here is from genome assembly GCA_003697995.1 of Taxidea taxus jeffersonii. Classification (NCBI taxonomy): domain Eukaryota; kingdom Metazoa; phylum Chordata; class Mammalia; order Carnivora; family Mustelidae; genus Taxidea; species Taxidea taxus. The sequence continues at coordinate 95,726 of RCUC01001947.1, read as the reverse complement.
GAGGAGGGAGAATCAACACTAATTCATCAACGTGGAAAGATCAGAGCCTGTACAGTAGTCTGCTAGCTGTTCCTCGCCAACCTGTCTGCCATCTTGGTTCTTCCCATCTAGCCTCCTCTTCCCACAAAAAAACAGCATAATGAAGGGGGAAAAAACAATGTCTTGGTGGCTAATTCAGCCTTGGCGGGGGAGCGGGGCGGGGGGGGGGCAACCTCTCTAAACGCAGTTTAAGTCCCTGTAGAGCAATTAAAAATCCTACTTTGACAATATGCAACCCATGCGTGTGCGCTCCAGTGGCATCTTCCACCATGAAAGACAGGTAGAGAGGCTCAACGTGGCTGCCTCTGAGATCCCCCTCATGCAACCAAAAAGAAGACAGTGGAGACACCTGATACCCACCCCAGCTTCACCCTGGTATAAAAAACCTGGCAACAAGATAGAGAAAGCCATGCCTCAGAGTAGCAGATTCTCTTGTGGGTTTGCCTCTGCCCCCACTGGCACTCCCTTTCCCCCTAATTCCCAAACATGGCCTTATGCCCCTGAGCCGTCCCCCTCCCAGCTCCCCAAATGAACAGCCCAATTGCCCTGACACTGTCTCTTGGCAGAAGCCATCGGGGAACACGCCTACGTATGAGTGGGCTACGGAGGGTTGGGGGCGAGAAAGGGCGACTGGGTTCAAAAGTCAAGTCATGGGAAATAATGAGACTGTTCCGCCCAGCTCCCAGCCAGCCAGGGGAGCGGACTGCCCTTTCAAATTGGGTGTCCCAGCTCAGGCAGCTGAAATAACTGGTCACAGAGAGCTGCCGGCAAATTGCTTTGACAAGGCTGTTACTGTTGTAAGAGTTCAAGGGTGCCGGCCACTAGGTCAGCGGCTGCCAATCAAGCGGACAGAAAAAGCCGCTCATTGAGCCTGTGATTTCCACCTCGGCCGCAATTATCCCTGACTATTCCTGTACCTCAGCAGCGCCTCTGATTAAACCTGCCTCCCTTTTACATCTCTTTCAGAGTGCGCTTCACACACTAATTAGTTGCCGGCTCTCCACTGAGATGTCAGACCCTCCGTCAATTTATCTCTATTTCAGCCTGCTCAGAGTGACTTCCCCAGTTATCAAAATTTAATCATGCCTTCAAAAATGTTGAAAAGTGGTCATTAGAGGCAAAAGGCCACAGGATACAATATTCATTTTTCTCTATCTTCCAGCCATCCAGCTGGCATCTATAATGGATATCCTGGGGGCTGTGAGAACACGTTGATTTATGCAACCCGGGCCCTGCTCTCACTGTGCTCCAGCAGGCTGTGTGAGAGAACAGGTTTTAACAAGGTCTGAGGTGGGAGGACATTAATCACGCCGGCATTGTATGTGGAAGAGGGTGCTGTGTAGTCAAAGAACCCCCTACAGTAGGGCAGTTAGATTTTTTTTTTTTTCTTACCACCTTCTTGGTGATAAAAGAGAGTTTGACAATTGATTAGACCTTTCTGTAACCTTGCAGCCCTGGGAAATGATGAGAGAGAGAAAAGGGGAAGAGAATGATTCTCATACCGACGGTTTTAAATGTGCAATAACTTTATGATTCTTGACTGAGACTGGCTATCAAAATCAGTCCCAACTCAATACCATCTAAAAAAGAAGATCATTCTTGGAATAAGAGCCCTTTTGGCCGGATGTGTCAGAGCCAATCACAGGCACTGGGGTCCCGCAGTGACTGCTGGCCGCCTCATATGGTGGGTTCTGATAAAAATCACATCTGATAAATTCACCTCTGCCTGCCTGCTTGGCTGGAAAGAAGGTTTTAGCCCAAAATCAACAGTGAGGAACTGAAATCTATCAGCAACTGGGAAGTGCTTTTCACCCTCCCTCCATTTTGTTTCAGAGCTATGCACTTCACCCTGTGGCTTCTCCTTCCTCCTTCTCATGTGGTTCCCGAACTGAAGGAAGGGAAGGGCAGACACTGGGCCACGTCCCTCTGGCTGCCACAGCAGCAGAACACATCTTCGCCTGGCATCCCTGCTCCCCTGATCATTCTGATCTTTAATACCCACAGCCCCTCTCCGGGCTTGTCCCAGCCCCTGCTGCTGAAATCAACATCTCCTGTCACACAGAACATGCAAGGTGATTTTTCTGCCTTTTTATTCATGCCAGAAATGTCTTATGTTAACACTCCTTTGGATCCTCATTCCAGTCATTCTTTGATGCATGTGGCGGAGGGAGAAATGATTAAATAAAACGGCTTTAGATGAGAAACTCACAAAGGCCCCATGTTGCATGATAGAAATGGATCAGACTGAGGATCTGAGTGTAAGCCTTTCGTATCCACCTTCATGTTCTTACCTCTCTCCCATGCCCATCCTTCCATGCTCTGAAGCCCAAAATGACCTTCTTTCTTACTTCTCTGGGAATTCAGCCTAGGTCTAGAACCCAGAGGGGCCAGCCACATAGAGAATATTCAGAGGTGTATCCTGACCTCAGCATTAAGCCCAGTGAAGCAAGGGAATGTCTTCTGATTAGAAGATGATTCATCTGAAATGATACATAATTGCCGAGCTCAGGCCCCAGCCAGATTTCTCCCACTGCCATTCTCCTCTAGAGGAGGATCAGGCTTATGGTCAAACCTAGGAACAGGCCAGACTACGAAAGCGGGAGACAAACAGGAAGAAAGCGAGGTGTTGTTTCACTTATTTTGCTGGTTTCCCACCCCCTATATCGGCTGTCACATTACAGAATGCACTCCAGATATAAGGTCAAGAACACAGACCTGGGAACAATGGCTTAGAATACTAAAAGTGGTAAGAAAGGACTGCACATGTTACTTTGAAAGGGTACTTTTATCGACAGTGGATCCTGGCACCATTGTTTCCTGAACCCAATCACGATGAGCCCCACGCATCTCTATCCACCTATGTTAGCAAGCCTGGAGCCTGACCTGCATTAGACTTCACTTTCCAGACTAAAACTGCATCCATCCACTCTACCTTACATTTTTAATCCTGCATCACATGGACCCATGGGCTGTCTTTGGTAACATGAGGTATCCATCCTTGTGACGTGTGTTTCTCCCAGACCTTGAGGACATACCCCAGGGCTGGATAGTGTGGAAAGTACTTGCTCTGGACACAACCCTACTATTGAGAAAGGGAAAAATACAAATAAAGTTATAAACAGCTATGCCCCACCCATCAATAACTGACCAGAATGACTGGCAGAACGATGTAATGTGTTACTATGTTAAAGTACAGAGTCTCTCCAGTGAGATCTGAATAGAGAGAAAGGCATCATGGGGTAAAATGGAAAGATGTTGCCATCATAGTCCTCTATAAAAATGGAGAACATTTTACATTATCTGTAGTGTTTGCCATAAGAAAGCACAAATTTGTAAATCTGAATGCACATAAAGAGAATTTTTTGGTAACAGAATCTGATTCTGTTTACTCTACCAAGAAGCATGTTTCTACATACTTGGACTGTCTTACTGCCTCAGCATTTTAAAGATATGAAAAATAATCTACCTTCCCCAAATTTGTTTAATATTATTTAGAGCAGGAATACTTAACCTAAGGTCCACAGATGCCCTCTCCGTAGCCAAGAGGTTTTTTGATATAATTCAGAGGGTCTGAGAATTTGGGTGAAAAAGTATTACTTCATTTTCAGTACCCTCCAGCTCTAAGTGAGCGTTTCATTCAATTATGAATCCAGACCACAGAACACACTAGTATTGGCAGAATGTGAGTGTGTGTTTATTTTTTTTTTTTGCATCTCATGGTGCACATCAGTGCGAGAATGATCAGAAGCTCATTATAAGTCTCATTATCCAAATATTGAATGTTTTTCATGAGATCTATCGTATGGCTGGCAAAAACAAAAACAAAAAACAAACACACACACAAAGCATAATAACTAGGAGGCCACATAATTTATTGTCTAAGCCTGGACACTTTGAGAGTGACAGAGACACTATTAATAACTATGACAGGACAACAGTTGTAAACTGGAACTGTCCCCCAATGAGCCATGCAGTATGGCCACATTAACATTAATTTAATTTCATGTAATATTAATAATATTTTGCCTATTGTTATGTTAAGAACATTTTGCCACTTTAAGCCATTCAGACAGGTCCACCCATCCTAAAATATATTATGAGAAGAAGTGAAAAGAGTCTACTGATTAGCCCATGTGAATAAGTCTTGTTGCAGAATTCCAGATCTGAGTTATGTGGAGTCAAGAAGACAGGCTGCAGTATCTATGTCTTGGGCTCTAGTGGCTAAATTTTAATCTAGACCAGCTGAAAATATCCAATCCCTCAATTCAGAGGAAGGTACAGAAGATTTTTTATTTTATTTTATTTATTTATTTGAGAGAGAGTCACACAGTGAGAGAGGGAACACAAGCAGAGGGAGTGGGAAAGGAAGAAGCAAGCCTCCTGATGAGCAGGGAGCCCGATGCGGGGCTCGAACCTAGGACCCTGGGATCATGACCTGAGCCAAAGGCAGACGCTTAAGGACTTAGCCACCCAGGTACCCCAGGATATTTTTTAATACCTGGCGGCAACAATGACTCTTAATAAAGGCTTACATAAAATTCTGGTATGCCATTTTTGATTACCATAATGTATATAAACAAATAAGACTCTTTAAGACTACAAACTAGTACATTAAAATCCTTCTTCCATCAGCTTACTGTTAGCAAGTAATAGCCCCCCAATAAGCCATATAATTAATCATATAGGACGAAGCTATTTTTAATGTGATAAATTTGATATTCCATTACTCTCAACTATGGGTATTAAAAATGTGAAGGAAAAAGCAGACAATATTGGGTAACAGAGTTACAATATACTCGGCCTACCAGCCAACAAATCTTTTTGTAATACACAAATAATTTAATAGTAAAGATTTTCACTGCATATTCTCTATCCCTACCCAGGTTGCTGCATAGCTCCATTCCCAGCTTACCACTTCTGTCCTAGATGTGTTCCTGTATGCCTTTTGCTACTCCATAGCCTAAGGAATCACGAGAAGTGCTTATGCAATACACGAGTCGTCACCTGCCAAGGATGTAAAAGAAATGGAAAACCCAGCTAGATGACTGCTAAGGTTCCTTGAAATTTAAAGACTCCAAAATTTCGAATTCAATACAACAAATATGGCTGTAAAAATACCTTAGAATATGTTTCAACATCCAATTCCAGACTGCTAGACTAGCCATGACATTGGGTTAACTATGTCAATGCTTAAACCCAACAGTGGTTTTTATTAAGACGTATTTTCTTATGGTATCTGTAAGTTGAAAGTGATACATCAGTAGACTCCTGACACCAACCCAAGCAGTCCTTATTCTATAATCTAAAACACTGAGCTTTCAAAATAAAAGAGGGAAAGTCACTGAAAAAAAAAAAGTATCCAAAATCAAAGCCATGATTCTATATTAATTATAGGCAGATGAAAAGAAAATGTGTTCCAAAGTTTTAGGAATGTCCACATCCAGAAAGATGGAATACGTACACTTTTCCCTGTGATCCCAACAAGTACAACTAAAAACACTGGACGGCATACATAAAACAAATGTAAGAAGACTCTAAAAGTTGGACAGAAGAAAATGAACTGGCCAGGAACCTCAGTGTCTAAGCAACAACACGACGGTGAGTTCCCTGGGTTTTCTTTTGCTTTCCAAATCTCAGACTTGGGGCAGAAGTCAACATCCAGAAACACCAAAGAGACCAGACAAAAAGTCCCAATGAGAATCAGCTGTCTCTATCTAAAAGACCAGGAAAAAAAACACATCCTAGTGAGACAGACACATTTTTAGACAAGAATCATTCTATGTCAGCCAAACAACAAAGAAAAAACGGTACTGCCGTCCTCACCCACATTACAAATGAGAAGCTAGATTTCCACCCTCAAGAGGCTGGGTGTCCCAACAGTCCCACCAGGATAGTTTCAGAGAAGGTAAGTAGAGAGCTGGGCCTTTCATCCCTGCCAACTGGTAACAAGCTCCTCCCTCTGCACTATAGTGCCGCCAGTGAAGATCACATAGAGACCCCAGAATTCCACCTCCATCTTTCAGAAACAAGACTCCTGACCACTTCTCCATTGACGGTATCAGAAGAGGCCTACTGGAGAACTAGAACTTTTCCCATCTCAAGACAATAAAGAGGCTAGCTCCCACCATAGTATTACTAGAGACCACACGGGAGACTGAATCCCATTCTTGCCTAGCAGAAACAAGGACACCCCTTTTCTGAATTAATGGACCATGAGTAGGGAATGTAGACTTCTATCTCCACCTAGAGTAACAAAGTGGTGCCTCTGTTTCCTGCCAAAGCAATGTCAGAGAAAACTAACTCAAACAAAAGGCTTAAAATAAGATCCCAAATTCTCATAAAATAATGTGAAACTGTCTATATTTTAGTCAAAAACTACTGATCATACCAAAAAGGTCTCAAACAAATGAAAAAAAAAATCAATGGGGGGCGCCTGGGTGGCTCAGTGGGTTAAGGCCTCTGCCTTCGGCTCAGGTCATGATGCCAGGGTCCTGGGATCGAGCCTCGCATCGGGCTCTCTGCTCAGCGGGGGGGCCTGCTTCCCTTCCCCTCTCTCTGCCTGCCTTTCTGTCTATTCATGACCTCTGTCAAATAAATAAATAAATCTTTAAAAAAAAAAATCAATGGATGCCAACACTGAGAAGACAGAGATGGTACAATTATTGAACAAAAATTCTGTAGTAACCATGATAAAATGCTTTAACGAGAAATTACAAAGAAAAAAATAGAAAGGTCTCGACAAAGAAACAGAAACTATCAGCAAAGAAGTAAAAGATATAAAGAACAAATTGAAATTTTAGTTTTTTATTTACTTTTTTTTACTAGATGGAAATTTTAGAACTAAAAAATACAATAACCATAATAAAAATCTCAGTGGACGGGCTGAAGGACAGGATCAAGGGGAAGAGAAGAAAGAACTACTGATCTGGAAGACAGAAAGCAAGAAATTGCTCAATCTAAACAACAGACAATGCATTGGAAAAAAAGTGAATAGAGCCTCAGGTACCTATGGGACTTTAGCAAAAGATCTAACATTCATGTCACCAAGTCTCAGGAGAATAAAAAAGGGGCAAGGCTGAAAAATTAGTCAAATAAATAATAGCTAAAAACTTCCCAAATCTGGCAAGAGACATACACTTAGACTCAACAAGGTGACTGAACCTAAACAGGGTGAATCCAAAGAAATGCATGCCAAGACATCATAAGTAAACTTCCAAAAAAGAAAGACAGGGAAAAAGTTGTGAAAGTAACCAGAGAAAACTGACATCTTACATAGAGGGGAAACAATTTTTTTCAAGATTTATTTATTTATTTTGGAGAAAGAGAGCATGTGAGGGGGGGAGGGGCAGAGAGATGGGGAAAGGGAAGAATATCAAGCAGACTCCCTGCTGAGCATGGAGCCCAACACAGGGCTTGATATCATGACCGGAGATCATGACCTGAGCTGAAATCAACAGCCAGATGCTCAACCAACTGCCACCCAGGCGCCCTGGAGAAATAATTTTAGAATAATATCTGACCATAGAGGCCATAAAGAAGTGGCATGATATTTTACAAGTACTAGAAGAAGAAAAACTATCAACCCATGATATTTTCCAAATACTAAAAGAACAAAAACTATCAACTTCATACCTAGCAAAAATATCAGTAAAATTGACCAACCTCTAGCAAGACTGACCAAAAAAAGAGAAAGCACAAATTACAGTATCAGGAATGAAGCAGGGATACCACTTCAGACCCTGCAGGCATCAAAAAGATAAGAGAATGCTATGAATGACTCTATATAAATAAGCTTGATAACATAACTAAGATGAAATGGACCAACCGTTTAAAAAATATAATCTATTACAACTCACCAAAAATGAAATAATTTGAATATCACTACAACTATTAAAATTTTAACAATTCAGAATTTTAAAACTCCCAAAACAGAAATCCCTAAGCCTACATGGTTTCATTAGAGCTTTCTACCAAACATTTAGAGAAGATTTAACACCAATCATTCAATATATGAGGAGGCAACACATTCCAATTAATCTTATGAAGGTAAAAATATCCTGATATCAAAACTACACAGAAAGTACAAAAAAGAAAGCTCTAGGCCAATATCCCTCATCAATAAAGACATAAGACTTAGTAACAAAGTACTAGCAAATAGAACTCTATAATACATAAAAATAATTATATACCATGACCAAGTCGCATTCATTCCAGCAATGTGAAGTTGATTCAATACTCAAAAATCAATCAATATAATACATCACACTTAGAGGTTAAAGAAAAAAATCACATGATCATAATTAATGCAGATAAAGCACCTGACAAATTTTCAGTCATGGTAAAAACTCAGAAAAATAGGTATAGAAGAGAATTTCCTCAATTTGACAGAAGAGCATCTACAAAAACCTACAACTAACATTTGACTTCTTGTGAAATCTTCAGTGAAAGACTGAATGATTTCTCCCTAAGGCCAAGAACAAGGTTTATTTAACATATGCTGAAAGTTTTAGCCAGTGAAATAAGGCAAAAGAGGAAATAAGTGACAAAAAGATCATAAAGGAAGAAGCAAAACTGTCCTAATTTCCAGATGACATGATTGTCTAGGTAGAAAATCCCAAGGAATACAATAAATAATACAAATAAAACAACAAACAATAAATCCTAAAACTAGTAAGTCAGTTCAGCAGGATCACAGAATACAAGATAGACCTAAAAACTCACTTGCGGGGCTCCTGGGTGGCTCAGTGGGTTAAAGCCTCTGCCTTTAGCTCAGGTCATGATACCAGGGCCCTGGGATCAAGCCCCATATCAGGCTTTCTGCTCAGCAGGGAGACTGCTTCCCCCTCTCTCTGCCTGCCTCTCTGCCTACTTGTAATCTCTATCTGTCAAATAAATAAATAAATAATTTAATCTATCTATCTTTAAAAAAATAAAAATAAAAAAACATAAAAAACTCACTTGCATTTCTATATACTAAAAATGAGCATATAGACAGTGAAATTAAAAATTCAATACCATTTATAATCACTACTCACAAAAATAAACTATTTAGGGGTAAATCTAATGCAACATGTACAGAAACATGTACTAAAAACTATGTAATGCAGATGAAAGAAATCAGACTAATGAAATGAAGAGACAGCATGCTCATAGATTGGAAGAATCCACAGAGTAAACATGTCAGTTGTCTCAAAATGACATTGAAGCAATGCCTATTAAAACCCCAGTAAGACTGTTATTTGTATTTGCATACATACATGCATATACATATATGATGTGTATGCACATATGTGTATATATATACATAATACACATAATAAACACATAATCATCCTAAAATTTATGTGGAAAGGCAAAACAATTTAAATAGCAAAAACAATTTTGAAAAAGAATAAGATGGGGATGTGGGGAAAATCGGTCTACCTAATTTCAAGAATTATGATATAGCAAGACTATGTGGTACCTCCAGAGGGACAGACACAAATGTCAATTAAAAAGAACAGGGACGCCTGGGTGGCTCAGTTGGTTGAGCGGCTGCCTTCGGCTCAGGTCATGATCCCAGCGTCCTGGGATCAAGTCCCGCATCGGGCTCCTTGCTCGGCAGGGAGCCTGCTTCTCCCTCTGCCTCTGCCTGCCTCTCTGTCTGCCTGTGCTCGCTCACTCTAACTAATAAATAAAATCTTAAAAAAAAAAAGAACAGACAACCCAGAAATACATTCAAACAAATAATTCTAAACTGATTTTGACAAAGGTGCAAAACCATACAATAGAGGGGGAAAAAAACCTTTACAACAAATGGTGCTGGCTCAGTTGGAACATCCACAGGCAAAACAAATGAACCTCAACCTAAGTCTCACACCTTATTTAAAAATTAAGTCAAAATAAGTCATGAATTTAAATATAAACTGTCAAACTTCTTTTAAGAATAGGAGAAAATTTTTAGGATACAAGTCTAAGCAGAGTTCTTGGATTTTATACCAAAAATATAAAAGGAAAATTTGATAAACAGATATCAATGTCAATATTTTTATTGTGATATTGCATTTTATGTTATGAAATGTTACCACTGGGGGAAACTGGGTAAAAATTACATGGGGAAACTGGGTAAAAACTGGTTAAAAAAAAATTCTTTCAACTGCATGTGAATCTATAATTATTTCAAAATTTAAAAAAACAAACTTTAAAACTGTTAACCAGAAAAATAAACAGAAAGAGTATCATTTAAGCTATAATCAGATTTTTTAAAAGTCTTAAATCAATTAGAAGAAAAGGTTACAACATTAAGTTTACTTTAAATCTTCTTTGTAACTTCTCTTAAATTGAATGAGCTAGACCTTTAATCCTAGTTACAACACAATAGCTTGTACCAGACCAACAACCCTGTTGAAATATAGATAATTTAGATTTTTTAAAAAACACCTAGTTGAAATCATTATAGATCTCCTGAAAAAGCCAGAATTTATGGAATTGGATCCTAGGGAAAGAGAAAACTGACAGAGAAAAGTCAAACTTTCTGCACACTCCTTTTTCTTCTTGGAGTATCTATTCATTCTTGGGTCAGTCAAGGTGTTGAGAAGCCAGCTGAGCCTTATGCCATTTCACACAACAAAGGGACAAAAACTGGAGTTCAGAACTACCAATGTAGGAAGGACTTCAGCAGCCAAGATCTTGAAAAGAAGGCAGATGGAGAAATGTGAGCTAACACTCAAGTTTCCCCTTGAGATATTTGCCTAATAAGCTACATAAAGCAAGAGCCTAAGAACCCAGGTAGAAATTAGTCTAAAAACACTGCAGAATTTGAGTTTTATAACTCAGATTTATAGTATTTAGGATATAAAATTAGAAGCCCAAGATCTATTAAAGAGATGAAGATGTCGTCCTGGTTGGGAAGCCAGGAGAGCTCTGGTAGAGGTGAGACAGAGGTGATGGCAAACTAGAAATAGACTGAGCCTTACAAAGACTGAGAAGACTGACTCTAAGGTCAGCTCAGTCTCTACTTGGACCAAGATGATCTTCCCTTCAACTGCCTACAGGAAGATTGAACAGATCCTACTCAATGGAAAGGACATTACCTAGACCTAACATATTTTTCATAAGTGATGTCACATATTCAATTAATAACACTTACTAGCATAGCAAGAAAGACAATAAACAGAGGGGAAAACAGAAATGGGCTTTCAAGTAACTGGTACATTGGAGTTGTCAGATAAAGTTATTAAAGTAATTATTGTCAAAGAAAAAAATGGCAAAATGGAAAATCAAAACCAGAATCCATAAGAAAAAGTTAAATGGAATGCCCCAGTTTAAAAACACAATAATTGGGATGCCTGGGTGGCTCAGTTGGTTAAGCAGCTGCCTTCGGCTCAGGTCATGATCCCAGCGTCCTGGGATCGAGTCCCACATTGGGCTCCTTGCTCGGCAGGGAGCCTGCTTCTCCCTCTGCCTCTGCCTGCCACTCTGTCTGCCTGTGCTCCCGCTCACTCTCTCTCTCTAACAAATAAATAAATAAATAAAATCTTAAAAAAAAAAACAACAACCAATAATTGAAGTTAACAAGATCACAAAAGAGAGCTTGAAAAATAGGACTGGACCTAGCAGAAGAGAAAATAGTTAACAGGAATATCTGAATAAAAAATTTCAAGACCGAAGCATTAAGAGCCACAAGAATGGAAAGCATAGAAAAGAGTATATATAGGGGTGCTTGGGTGGCTCAGATGGTTAGACATCTGCCTTTGGCTCAGGTCATGATCTCAGGTCCTGGGACTGAGACCCATGTCAGGCTCCCAGCTCAGCAGGGAGCCTGCTTCTCCCTCTCTCTCTGCCTGCTGCTCCCCCTGCTTGTGCTCTCTCTCTCTCTCAAATGAATAAATAAAAAAATCTTTAAAAAAAAAAAAAGGACATATGTGTAACGCTGTGTTAAAAATCTCACCTATGTATAATTAGGAGTCCCAAAAGCAGAGGAAAAAGAGAATAGGACAAAATAAAATCTTTTGAAAGATTTTATTTATTTAAGAGAGAGAAGGAATGAGAGAGCACACATGCAAGGAGAAGGGCACAGGGAGAAGGAGAAGCAGGCACCCCACCTAGGCTAGCAGAAAGCCCAATGTAGGGTTCAATCTCAGGACCCTGAGATCATGACCTGATCTGAAGGCAGAGGTTTAACCCACTGAGCCACCCAGGCACCCCGGAATAAAAATTAAAGAGATTAGGAGTGCCTGGGTGGCTCAGTGGGTTAAGCCTCTGTGTTTGGCTCAGGTCATGATCTCAGGGTCCTGGGATCAAGCCCCGCATCATGCTCTCTGCTCAGCAGGGATTCTGCTTTCCTCTCTCTCTGCCTGCCTCTCTGCCTACTTGTGATCTCTGTCAAATAAATTTTAAAAAAATATTTTTTCTTTAAAGATTAAAAATCAAGTAATTTCCGGGGCACCTGGGTGGCTCAGTGCGTTAAAGCCTCTGCCATTGGCTCAGGTCATGATTCCAGCGTCCTGGGACATCGGGTTCTCTGCTCAATGGGGAGCCTGCTTCCCCGTCCCCCCCCCCTGCCTTTCTGCCTACTTGTAATCTCCATCTGTCAAATAAATAAATAAGATCTTTAAAAACCAAGTAACTTCCAAAACTGATGAAGGACATCAAGCCATATGTTTAAGAAATGCCAGCAGGATAAAGACAAAGAACACCTTATCTAGGCTCATCATAATCAAACAGTTAAAAACTAAACACAAAAACAAAAGCAAGCAGAAAAAAAAGACATTCTTATAAAAAAAATAAGAATTCTGAGAGGTTGTTTTTCTAATATAAACAACACAGTATATTTAAAATGCCACCCCAGAATTTTAAACTCAGTAAAAAAAGTCTTCAAAGATGAAAGACAAAGACATTTCCAGACCAAAAGAAACAAGGAGATTCACACTAAGTAAAATGTAAAGGGAACCAGTGTAGGAGAAGGCAAATTAGACAAATAAAAAGATACAATAAGAAATAAGGTACAACACAGAGTACATTCTGTGGATGAATCTAAATATTTTTTATTCAATAACCTCTTGAAGGATTTAAAACATAAGTAAAATTTTAAAGTATGACAACAACAGTAACAGTCAGGAAGGGGGTTAACTGGGGTATTGTTTTTAAAACAAGGCCACAGATCTTTTGATGCTCCTCCATCAAGAGCTACCGACTATATTCCCTTCTCTTGAGTCTGAATGGACTTGAGATTTCTTAAACCACCAGAGTGTGGCCGAAGTGACAATATGTGACTTTCAAGGCTAGGCCATAAAAGGCCATGCAACTTCTACCTTGCCCTCCTGTTCTTTGAGCCCTGAGTCACCATATAAAAAGTTAACTCTTTGGCTACCTTGCTGAAGAGACCACACAGAGGGCCTCTGAGGAGTAATCACACCAAGTCGACCCTTCAGCCATCTCAGCCCAGACACCAAACATTTGAGGAAGAAGCTATCTGTTCAGGTCACCCCAGCTGTTCAAGTCATCCCAGGTGAGGTTCCAGGCATCACAGAGCAGAGACAAGCTATCCCCACTGTGCTTCTTCCAAATTCCCTAACACAGAGAATCCAGGAACATAGCTGGTTACTGGTTATCGTTTAATGCTACTACATTTCAGGGTACTTTCTTACGCTGCAAAGAGAACAAGGACAGTGAGATCAAGTCACGTAATGTTCTAAAACCATCTGAAAAATAGTAGAGAAATAGTAATATCAGACTTACATTAGAGTCTGATAAATTAAGGAATCATCATGTAGTCTTTAGGTAATCTTTAAAAATATGGGGAAAGTATGTATAATTAAGTCACATATGCGAATATTGCTCATTCACTCTTCATAACTTGTGGCTGCTAATTAAGTTTTGGTTTTGAAGCTTCTTGGGAGAAATCAGTGAAGTATTTTAGAGACAATGGCAGTATCTCTACCTGCACTACATCTGTATCTGTCACAATCACCCACCAAACACACTCTTTGGCCCTAAAAACTGTAATGGGTATGGGTGACAGAAGGGGGTGGAAATTCCCGATGGCCAATGAATTTTTGCTTAGATCCTATGGAAACATAAGGTCCTGAAATAAATACTGGAAAATCTCTTCCCAGTTTTAGCTCCGACAAATGAGAAGGCTACACATGTTGACACTGAGTTCCACTGTCATCTCTGCCACTGTAGAGCTATGTGACTTGAAAAATAAAAAATCACTTAAAATGTAAGAGTCAGCTTTCTAGAATGGAAAATTTTAAAACCAAAAGAGATGAACTTTTCCAGCCCATTATATAATGTAAACCATAAAATAAAGGGGTTGCACAAGATCATCTCTAAACCACTCCAGATTTTGAAATTCAATAGGAAAATATTTGCCTTTGCAACAAATATAGGTTCTAGTCCATAGACATAAAGGCCTGAGAATAGTTAAGTACTTAAACAAAAAGAGCTTTTTTCCCCCTTCTACCAATTGCTCTCTTATTCTTCTACATTTCTCTCCTCTACCCCACAACTACAGATTTGTATGAAAGCTATAATTTCCATTAAAAGACTCATGCAGATTCATAGCCAAAGTTGTACAGATTCCAAAATTAAAGTGCAGACAATTAACCCACAAAATAGAGCTCATACAGTATTTGTTTCTAGTTTCTAGTTATATGTCCATAATGCTGCATAGTATCTGCCTAAAAGAAATTTGATGCAAGCAGAAAAGAGCACTCCTACATCTCATTTGTTTCACCCAAAGCACAGAAGACATGCAGATCCAAAGCTATAAAATATCCAGCATAGACTAAGTTCAGATATGCACTATGACTACTGAAGAAAGAGTACAACCATCTGAATAAATGGCATTCTTTGAAAATGTGCAAATCAACATAACAAAACACTGAAGGGTCTTCTGGTCTCTGTTTCATCCGATGTGTGAAAATAATCACAGATGGCAACAAGGAGCTGTGAGGCCAGAGAGGGAGGACCTTTCATGGAAGACAGACTGAGGACCTACTGGATGATTCTTCAACCTCTCGCCCATAACGAGGGTATAAAAATTGTCAAGATATGTAGAGAGCTTGAGTGGCTCTGTGATAAGTGAACTCCATAAGCCAATACTGAATTAGGGAACAGCCTGATTTTCATAGGTTGTTGGGGACAGGAAAAAAAAGTAAACAAACAAACAAAACATGAGACTTTCTCATGGCCCAGATGTGGGTCCATGCATGGAATAAAGTTGGGTTGGGTTGTTTTAGAGCCAGTACAAAGAAGGCTGCTTAAGTGGAATCTCAGAAGATGGAAGCCAAAGACTTTCTAAGAGCTATGGAAGGAGCAGGCAGCCAGAGAGAAGAGAGTTGGCGCAATAAACTGGTGATAACATACCTCAGCAACTGGCAGCAGGATGTCCCTCACTGTATTCAGGAAAGCAGAGATTTTGCTATTTCATTTTTTTAGTTCTAGGAAATTTTTATTATAAATATTATAAATAACTTGGTATATAAAAATAGTATGAAAAGTGGAAGAAACTAGTCTTAGACAAGCTTTATCTTTAAGGATTGGTGACTACTTAATAACTTTCATCAATGTACGTCAAGGAATCAATTGACAGTACAGTGTACCCCTACCATTGTCGAAAGTTACGTGGGCTTTGAAGATTCTGCAAGAGAAGGAGCAGACATTTGTTGTGCTCAAAGAGCTGTTTATTTATATCTGAAATCATTGCCCAATAATATGCTGGTCTTGTCACATAAGGATAAGGCCCTGACCACCTGGTGTCCTTTCTCCAGTTGCTACAATGGCTTTGTCTTTAGACATCCTCTGTGGATCATCTGGTCCCCCCCCCCCCCGCCCAGGAATCAGAAGGATTCACTGTACAAAGATGAGGTGGAATTGGCCAGACCCTGTGGCTTCAGGTTCAAATAGCACAGGAACCGTCCACCCCTACAGGGGTAACAGGCTATAGAGAAATCAGGATGCATGAAAGTCTACCCTCGAACTCATGTAATTCTTCCCGAGAGGAAGGATCATGTGTATTGATATATTCTTGTGGGATACCACAACCTGTTCTGACTATACACATATTGTATTAAAAGACCATTTTATCTACAGGGTATCAGCTTTAGCTATAGAAAAACGAGTCAGTTGGAGCACTGCCTACCTGCATAACTCTTTAGTGTTAGCATGTGTTGTTTTCTAGTTTGTGGTTTCTGTCTTTATTGTCTCCAAATAATGGAAGTGTGTTGATATTTTCATTTTCATTAAGAGACTGGGCTAGAATTCACTGGTCAAACAGGGACACCTGGTTATGATCATTGTGTTTTATATCTATATAGTGGAAAATGAGTCTCAATTTTATATTAGCTCCACTGCTATATTCCTGGAATCCAATGCTCTGGACTATTTCTCCTCTTCTCTCCACCATCAGAAATACAGTTCAAAAAAGCCAGGTGTACATAAAATTCCACTGTGGAGTGCACATAGTAGCTACTCAGTTAACGCTTGCTGAACAAACTCAATCCATACAGTAAATGTGATTTATACCCTACACATCGGAGTGAACCAATTCATTTTTGATTCTGCATTTGCTTGTGAGGAACAAGTGATTCCACATGAGTGTTTGTCAAGCTGATGGCTTCCTGACAGAGGCATGAAGAATGGCTTATGTGGACACGGCCCACGGTTTACTGAGGTCCTACAGATGCTGCGATGACCAAAAACAAAGTAGTCTCCCCTAATTAGAAACCCTGTGCACTTGCGGAATAAGGTCAATCTTATCTGTGGAAGGCTGTTTTGAAAGGACTTCAATAAGTCACAACAGCAGTTACGATATGAGTCAAGCTGCGTTTTTCACATTCACAGCAATGTTACAACAGGAACCTTGAGACCTGAGCCTACCTAGAATAAAAAATTTCATGTGGGCTTGGGTTACGATTTGGATTTGAGCTGCGACCCCGCAGAAAGAGACGGCCGGGTACACAGTTCAGACACATGGCACTCCCGTCCCTCCTCTGTGGGGTTGGAAATTGGTGGAGCTTCTTCTGGGTAAACAGAAAGAGAAGGATGCCGCTTCGACGCTATCCGCTTCCCCAGGGACATCAAAGGACATTCAAGTCACGTCCAGAGAGACAGGATAACCGTGTCACCTGCCACAAAGGATACTCTCGAGAAACAGTGAAAATAAGCCACGTGCTCTAAAGTCATCCGCGGACGGCAGAATTACAGCCCTGTTCTATTTATACACATGGGTACAGTTTTCATACACTATTATGGTCTCATATTATATATCTTTAAATCATCCTGCAAAAGTTTCTGCCTCGGCCTAATTCTGGCTCTAATTTAGGATGAACAACTACTCTCATAAAGAAAAACTGCGGCCGCTGCTGTTTATTAGGCTGCAGAAAGGTCTCGCTGACTAATGTCCCAGGATTAAATGAATGTGGAATAATAAGAACTGATTTATTTGTGCTCTGCTAGGATAAAGCTGCCACTGATTTTATAAGAAACTATTCATCTGAGGCCCACTAGAGCTAGTAAATTGTGCCTGTTGCTGAAATTAGTCTCCAGGCCTTCGTGTAATCTACAGTACGGAGTAGCAGTGTGATAATAAAGCCATTGTGGGCACTTGGTTTATTTAAAAGGTCCCCCTTTTATCCCCATCTTCGGGGATTCCAGAAGTCAACCTTCTGAGATCACTTTTGGAAATTCACCTGTCCCTTACCCACAAACTGCACTTCTACACTGTGGAATTTAAAGCCAGAATTAAAAGTATATAGCCCCCAATAAATAAACACCAGAGCAGTGCTATCTCTCATTGCCGATTTTTCTATCTGGCCCAGCACACAAGGACAGCATTTCTCAGGCTCTGGGCATGTTCCTGGTGGCCATCAGAAGGCAGCAGGCCCCGGACAAAAAGGGACTGTTGTTCCCTCTCTAAAATGTGTTTGGATCTGCAGTCTGAGACCATCCCCACACAAGCCCCAACATTTACTAAGGCGATTTTACGCAGGGCCTTGGTGTGGACACCCCTGTTAAAGGAAGCTTTAAAACAAACCAACAGAAATGTCTAGCTCACAGAAGTCAGCAAAACAAGGTACGACTGTGAAGCCACAGCACCACAAATGCTAGAGAGATCTTTGGAGAGAATAATGACAACCCTAGGTCCCCTCTCAAATAAAAGCTTTACATATTTTATATGAAATGCATAAAAAATCATATTTTAGACACTGCTGTATAACTGACTCTGGCTCACTGTAGTTATTCAATTGTTGAGCTGAAAACTCAAGCGGTATATTAAGAACCAATCAAAATAGCAACTGCTTCTCTGGAGAACAGTTTCCTGTGTGTTATAATTAACAGTCCTATCAAAAATCATCTTCAAGTTGCTCTTCATTCTATCTGGCTTTGCTTGTCAGATTGTTTATGGTAGGATGATATTCTGCATGCTTTATCATTAACATGATGAAAACAATGAAAAAACAAAAAAAAGAGGGACCCAAATCACACCTACTCAGTGCCTGGCATTTTTCTAAGTAATCTGTGCAATCCCAGCTCCTCGGACCTTTGTAACAATCTTACTTATTCCCATTTGCCAAGGAAGAGATTGGAGCATAAGAAGCTAGGAAATGTGCCCCTAGTTT
The DNA here is from genome assembly GCA_003697995.1 of Taxidea taxus jeffersonii. NCBI lineage: Eukaryota > Metazoa > Chordata > Mammalia > Carnivora > Mustelidae > Taxidea > Taxidea taxus. The sequence continues at coordinate 77,082 of RCUC01001947.1, read as the reverse complement.
CCCAGCTGGTGAGTGGCAGAAACAGGATTTGAACCTAGAGGACCTGGCTCTCAAGTCAGTGCTTCTAACCACTGGGCTACAAAAAACCAAAGTATAAAGAACATAAGCATGTGTGGCTTATGGGGTTTTCCTAGGACTTGTTTATTCTGGCAAGGGCCAGGAAATCTAATTGTCTTTATTAAATGCCAGCAGAATATGGAACAGAGTGTATTTTAATACTCGCCCTACCAAAGTGCATGCCAATGTAGCTAATTCTGATTCTCCTGATTTCACTTTCTCCAGTTGCAAAATTGTCCTCTGGCTTTCCCTCTATACTTCTTTATCCAAAAATCTTCTTTGATGAGAAACAGGATTCTTGCCTGTCTTAGCTTCCCCACCACCTTTCCCAACTGACCTTTCTCCTCCTACAATTGCTCACTTGATGCCATGATCCAGACCCCAGTTGTGTGAGTTTTCATAAGTACTGAACAAGCGCTGGCCCAATAATACACTGAATGACTTGCCTAAGGAGGAAGAGGAGGATGGAAAAAACCCCGCGTGCCCATTCTGGTTTGTGGCTATATCCTCTCACCTATTAGGACGCCTTGACTCAAGTCGCCATGTTGCAACAAAGAAAGGTCAGCCAGTCCCTACCCTGGCTACAGAGTTTTCCCTTCTTGGATTAGCATACAAACAGGCCTCAGAGTACTTTCCTCCAAGGCACAGAATAAATTTGTCCTTATCCTTCATGGGTGAGATAGTCTATTAATTTTATGGTGCTTCATTCTGGCTTGTGAGAAATGCTGCAATTTCATTATCAGCTTTGGAAGGATGGGATCGGGGGAATGAGTAGAATCCACTTAGCAGTTGCTAGGAAGTTTGGCCTAGGATTTACTTGTCACTGGTATGGGTGCAAAGTGTTTGCTGTGCTTCATGACATTCTCCTTCTCGAACACCAGTTCAGACGTCTGTGGATCACACTTCCCACCCAGTGCACAACCGGTCTCCTGGCATTGGTTACTGTGACCAAGCTAGAAGTTAGTAGGACTTTTATAACCATCGTTGTCCTTCTTTCTGTCACCAATTCTCTTTACTTATTCATAAACAAGGACTGTGTTGCCAAGACCTCATTTCCCTATTCCTTCTCCTGAATTTCAGATTGTCAGTATAAACATTTCATCTGCAGGTGAGGGTTACTGCCTAGGTAGGTCCTTGGTAATCAAAATGTAGCTCTCAAATTAGCAGCCCTGGCAGGGACTGGGAGTTTGTTAGAAATGCCCACTCTAAGGCCCCATCTTACCTCTATTAACTCAGAAGACACATTTAAACAAGATCTCTAGGTGACGCATATGTGCAGTTTGAGAAGCAAAGGTGGAGGGAATAAGATTTTAGGTCCCTAATGAGAGATGGAGCAAGCCAGAGTTTTTGATAAGCAACAATGGTCCTGTTTTGTAAGATCCAAGCCCTTAACTTGGAAATATTCAGGTTTTCCCAATGTTGCGGGCAGCACAGAAAGAGCAGCCTGCTTTTACAAGTGTTATTACCGAAATTTCAGGAAGTCTGCCACAGAAGGAGGAAAGGGAAAGAAAGGGTGTATTGTATTCTTTATAATCTCTTCGAAGGATACCAAAACTTATATGTCACAAAGTTATTTTTTAAATCAGTGGCGATAATAATTTAAAAGAGCAAGACAAGCCCTCAATTTTCTCCCTTACATTGCTGCAAGTATGGAACATGTGAGTTCTCTAAAGCCTGCCTCTATCCTAGTGAGGGCAGGCCGGGCCATGCACTCCAACCAGCAACTACTCTTGAGATTGTGAAGAGTTTCTGAGATTCTTGCCACTTAACCAAAAGGAAAATCTATGAACATACCCTCCTCTCTCTCTCTCTGTCTCTTAAAAGGGCCATAGGCACAATTGCTTAAATTTCTCTTAATTTTATATTTCTTCTAGATATTTCATTTTGTTGTAATTTGACTATATTTCTTCTTTTTTTAAAGATTTTATTTATATATTTGACAGACAGAGATCACAAGTAGGTGGAGAAGCAGGCAGAGAGAGAGGAGGAAGCAGGCTCCCTGCTGAGCAGAGAGCCCGATGTGGGACTCAATCCCAGGACCCTGAGATCATCACCTGAGACTGAGGCAGAGACTTTAATCCACTGAGCCACCCAGGCACCCCTTGACTTTCTTTCTTAAAGTCACTTTGAGTTGGTGCACTTCTAAGTTTCTCACTTAACTATTCTAGTCTTTTAAGCAAAACCTCCTAAAGATATTATGCAAAACACAACAAAAAACAAAGAACAAAACTATGATTTAAGAAAGTCACAAGGCAGGGGCACCTAGGTGTCTCAGTGGGTTAAAGCCTCTGCCTTCGGCTCAGGTCATGGTCCCAGGGTCCTGGGATCGAGGCCCACATCAGGCTCTCTGCTCGGCAGAGAGCCTGCTTCCCCCTCTCTCTCTGCCTGCTGCTCTGCCTACTTGTGATCTCTGTCAAATAATTTTTTTAAAAAAATTTTTTTAATTTAAAAAAAGAAAGTCACAAGGCTTTCATACAGTCAAAACTAAGGAAAAGAGGATGAGTGATCTCTTGAAGGCTGGTATTAGGGTCCATGTATTGAGCCACAGAATACTACAGTATAAAAGTTGTCTTGAAGCCTACAAGCCAAAAAATGTATTAGATAACCACACTTATTCAGGATTTCCATAACCCCTCTTGAAAACTAATCCAGAGTTAAGATGTAATCCTAATATAGTCAACATTCAATTTATTTTAAAAGTTTTACTGAGTGTTACACACATGGATGGCTTTATACTTATTTTGTTCTTAATAAGAAAGCACAGCTGTTACGTTATTTGCAACAAGCAGACCTCCTCTCCCACTGCTACCCTTCCAACCTACTACCTCCCTGACTCAGAGCCAGTTACGGCAGAAGCTGGTTTGCCAACAAAATGAGGACTGGGCGTTGCCCCGTTAAATAAAAGAAAACTTGGATTCAAGCAGGAAATGTATTTTGAAATTATATCTTAAGTGTTTTCTTCCATTTTATCTGAAAGAAATAAATGAAAATTCAGTTTGCCTTTATTGTACAGCATAGCCATTTCTTGGAATAAGAATCCATAGACTGGGGGCACCTGGGTGGCTCAGTGGTTAGGCCTCTGCCTTCAGCTTGGGTCATGATCCCAGGGTCCTGAGATCGAGCCCCGAATCGGGCTCTCTGCTCAGCGGGGAGCCTGCTTCTCCCTCTCTCTCTGCCTGCTGCTCTGCCTACTTGTGACCTCTCTCTCTATCTGTCATATAAATAAATAAAATCTTAACAAAAAAAAGAATCCATAGACTGGAATTAGTCACTGATTTTCTTGAATAAATCAGATCTGTAACGCATAATCAATCTATAATCTTCAACTCCTGAATTTGGTAAAGAACTTAACATTTGATAATCAAGCTGAATGCAGGAAATTTCTATATTTTAATATTTTTTATAGTTTAATATATTTTCTCACATCTTATATAATAATGTTTTAGGTGCTCATATGCAGACTCTCCAAAGTTTCCAAAGAAATAATAACCATATATTTGCATGCTAACAGTCCATCCTTCTGAATATTATTTTCTTTTTTTTTTTTTTAGATTTTATTTATTTATTTGACAGAGATCACAAGTAGGCAGAGAGGCAGGCAGAGAGAGAGGGGGAAGTAGGCTCCCTGCTGAGCAGAGAGCCCCATGTGGGGCTCGAATCCCAGGACACCGGGATCATGACCTGAGCTGAAGGCAGAGGCTTTAACCCACTGAGCCACCCAGGCACCCTTAATATGATTTAATTGAATGATAATCACTATCAATACCTCCTCGAGACACATGAATGGGGACCCCTATTCTGGGCTAAACTTTCGAAGTCCAAATTTTGGTCCTATTCTTGCCATGTTCCCCTTAATGAAACCAAAGTGACATTCAAAGACCACTTTCCCCTTTCAAAACCATGTTCCAAGGCACCTGGGTAGCTCAGTCAGTTAAACGTCCAACACTTGATCTCAACTCAGGTCATGATCTCAGGGTCATGAGTTCAAGCCCCTCATGTGGCTCCAGGCCCAGCATGGAGTCTACTTAAAACAACAACAAAATCAACAAAAATGTTCTGGGTACAAGGGCCCTGAAATTCCCCAGCCAAGTAGCATGAACAAAGTTTATATATAAACAAAGTATGGAAACATTGGTTAAGGTATTCAGAAACAACATGAGGTCCCTTGTGGTAGGAGACAAATTTGAGGTTAAAAGAGAAAGTGGAAGACCGCACAAGCTGGTGAAGATGAGACCTCTTTGTACGGCCATGTTTTGCATGGAACACCAAAGATTTTAAGAACTGGAAATTTAAACTTGGCCTTCCAAATCATTATCAAGATTTATTTATCACCAAAGGAGGATAGAACATACTTTAAAAGTGTGTTAGCTTGGGGCGCCTGGGTGGTTCAGTGGGTTAAAGCCTCTGCCTTCGGCTCAGGTCATGATCCTGGAGTCCTGGGATCGAGCCCCACATCGGGCTCTCTGCTCGGCAGGGAGCCTGCTTCCTCCTCTCTCTCTGCCTGTCTCTTTCTGCCTACTTGTGATCTCTGTCTGTCAAATAAATTAAAAAAAAAAAAGTGTGTTAGCTTAAATTATCTTTAAATATTTAGACCCAAGGGATATGGGCCCCCATTGGTAATCCTGTTCATGACCCCACCAATGTTAAGTCCAGGCCTAATTATAAGAAGATACATAAATAATCTGGAAAGCACACACAGTTGACTCTTGGCAGACCCACAACTCAGCTGGTGTGAGCATGGTGACCAGAGTACATATTAGCATATCCTCTTTGCCACACACATTTGGAAGCATTTGGAACCTCTGTGTGCTCTACAGATAAAATTTGGAGTATACAGATTAATCCACAAAGGATGTTAGTGGGAGTTGTTTAAAAGTACTTCTACCATACTGAAGTTCATGAAGCCTCAGTCTTGGATCTGTAAAATAGAACCATCATGTATAACACACAGGCTTACGGTGAGGAATAAGTATGTCAATCTATAGCGTGCTTAAAATGAGGGCCAGACACATATACCTAGTAATAAGCACACTTTTCCTAGTTATAATATTAACAGTAATATCAAATAATTATACAATACTTAGTATGTGCCCTTAAGATTCCCCTACCATCCCGATTTAAGCATAAGGAAGGTAAAGTAACTTGCCCTAAGTACACAGAATAGGTAAATGGTGGAGCCAGAATCCAAGCTGAGGCATTCTGGCTCCAGAATGTGTTCTTTGGTGAATTTCTCTATTACTTGGAAAGGGCCATCCTTTCTATTTTTACACCTCCGTAAAGTGGTATTGTACTGTAGTAGAACCTATTAGAAAAACATGCTGCCTATATCAAATGGACCAGTTATGTGGAATAAGTGCTTCATAAACTTTCAAGTGTTACAGCAAACATGATGAAGATAAAGACATTTCCCAACCTCTTCCTATACCCAAACCTTCCATGGGTCATACAATTTATAAAAGATGACATTTAACTTCTAAGTCATTAGGACATCAGGGCTATTTCTGGCCATTGTTTTTACATGCATCAGTTATCTTATGTTTACATTATGGGTATGGGTTTCTTTTTCAATTCCTAAGTGAGCAATTCTCCTTCAATCACTGGAATTTTAAGTTGTTCATTTCAGCCATCTTTCCACATTTATTATGGTAAATTTTGAGTTGCTTACTATCCCCCACCTAAGTTAGGGTTATCAAAGATTTTACATGGCATCCTGATATTCCCAAACATCAAACCTAGAGAGAAACTACAAATAACTTGATCAAATTCACAGATGACAAGACACTGTATCTCACATATATACGCCCAAAGTAAGCATGCACTGAGACAATCATGAAGAAATCGTCACTGAAAGGTAAGTGAAAAGACAACAACAGCATCATTAAATGAATTTTTACTATAAATATCTAGTTCAGAGATTTCAAATTTATGGCTCCTGAGATGAAGTCAGTCTAGGCTAGCTAGCCCACAGTGTTTCAAAACTCTTGCCATCATTTAAAAATCAGCCCATCTTACATAAAAACCCAGATTTCCAATTTCTCTTGAAAACTGGAAAATCTGTTCCCACCCAACCCAGCTCCCAAGGCTAGAGTGGGACGGTCACACGAACGCCCCCTGCTCCCCACAGTCACCACCATTCTCTGTATAGATTCTCATGCCTTCTGTTTCAGTTATTTGATTATCTACCTGGACCCAGCAGGGATTTGAGCATAAAACTCCTAATCCTGATGGTCTGGTGGAGTACAGATAAAATTAAAGTTTGATGTTTCAAGAAACTCTTCATCATCTATCGATGCAAAAGCTAGCCAAGGTTTACTAATGATCAAATTATAGGAGTTAAAGTCAGATGAAATGACATCAACCTCACTGCCCTTTCTCCTTCTTAAGTCACAAGGTTGTTCTACCAGATCATGGCAAAAAGTTACATGAATCTGGCAAGATTTATTCTCAACAATGATTGCTTCAATACAACTCATTCTTGTGGAGCTCCCAGGCCATTACTCTAGTTTTCCAATTCAGTAAGTTAAGGTGATGCGTGATGATTTTAAGAGTTGCCCAGAGCTGCCAGAGTGAACACAGTCTTCCTTTGCATGATCCTAGTAATTTAAGTGAGTTACTTCCATCATTATTCCAGTGTTTGAAACAGATTTTACACAAGTGAACAAAACTCAACGAAATCTGTCATGAAAGTAACATGTCATGACTAAGGTTTATTTGCATGGTAAATTATTTAAGCGACTACAAAATCTGAACAAAGGGAGTTGTGTCTTTATAATAGTAATACAGAGCTAAAGTAAAATGTGGTATTTTAGTCTATAATCATTAGTCAGATTCATAACCCAATTAATAATGTATATTCTTAGAATCACTACATTCTAGCCCCACCTCTAAAATTATATTTAAGTCACTTAACACAACAATGTCCTGGATGGGAATTCTCTGACAGGAATTATAGCCTGTGGAATGGACTCCTTTTATAACTGCATGATATACTACATGGTGCTATATATTGAAATATAAGGTACTATAACTTCTTGGGGTATAAGAATAAAGAGAATATAAAAGAGTAGGACAATATTATACAAGAAAGCATTTTAAGGTTTTTAGCCTCTAAACAGCCTTCTTTTTGGTCATCAGACACTTAAAAACCCATCTTTCAGGTTTTCACTAAATCATTTAAATGGACCACTTATTACTATCACCAATTCTGGTCGAAACTCGCCAAAATGCTGAGCAGAACGTGCTACTGGTGATATGCTTTCAGTCTGGAAAATGCCAACGCAATTAATGTATTCAGTTCTCTGATTCAGTTGGTTTCATCTAAACGGCTGTCAACAGAGCCCAGCCTGACCTTCTGTGCAAAGAGCAAGATGACTGGCTGCATTCCTCATCATTTTACCAAGGAAGTGGATGCCAGTGGGGAGATTCAGTCTGCTTTACCATTAGGAAGTGAGTTTGGCAAGGGAAGGTAGAAAAAAAACCCACTAATTTTTCCTCCATTTCAAGACACTAAATAGACCATCAAATGACCAAGTAGAAAGGTAAAAGCCCCCACCACACCCAGAGAACACCTGCTGTTTATCTACCTTGTCCCAAATGCAGCTGATCTTTATCTCTCTCTTTTTTTTTTAATATTTTATTTATTTATTTGTCAGATAGAGAGGGCGGGAGTGAGCACAAGCAGACAGAGTGGCAGGCAGAGGCAGAGGGAGAAGCAAGCTCCCTGCGGAGCAAAGAGCCCGATGTGGGACTCGATCCAAGAATGCTGGGATCATGACCTGAGCCGAAGGCAGCCACTCAACCAACTGAGCCACCCAGGTGTCCCTGATTTTTATCTCTTTACTGTGCACACCTACCCACCCCGCAGGGCACCAGCTCCTTAGAAAAGGTCCATCTACCTTGAGAACAGGCCAGAGCCACAGTTTCTAAAAATGTAGACCTTTGCTCCAGGCTCATGTTCAACTATGAAGTGGAACCAAATGAAGAAAATAGAGCTCTGTCTGCCAAGGCCAACTGAGCTTATTTTCATACCTAAATATGCCTCCAGAATTCTTCTCAGAACACACATGGCCATTAAGCCCTAGGAGTCATTTGGAGGAAGGGGCAGCCTGGAATTCCAAGACCTTTGTGTTCACTGTTGCCTGATGAACTTGAGAGTGAAAGTGCAAAAAGGTGTGAATAAGTACAAATCTACATCTCACACTCAGCAAAGGACCAGCCTCCCCCACGCCTTCTAATGTCAGAGAAGAAACGGTAACGAAGAGAAGAAATCAATTAAAACGTGATGTTGGAAATAAAATTAGGTCTGGAAAGAAGAAAGTCGCTAGGTACGTGTGCAGGCTGGCTACACTGCTATAGTAAAAAAGATCCCCAAAATACAACAGCTTAATCAACAGAGAAGGCTTCTTTCTTTCTTTCTTTCTCAAATAGCAGCACCGAGATGGGCAGTCAGCCTAAGGTAGTGAGAGTCATCCTCAATACTTCTACCCCTGGGTCCAAAGTGACTGTTCCAGAAAGTTGTCATCTTTTCCAATTTGTACAACAGAAAGGGAAGCAGACATGAGAAAGCTTCGTTAGTAACATAACTAGAAGTTGCATCCGTCACTTGTGCTCACATCCCATCTGCTCACTTCTGCTACAGCTTAATACATGGCATCATACCTAGCTGCAAGAGGGACACACAATCACTGACAGTCTTTAACTGTTAATTATACCCAAAAAGTAACTTCGCCAGGGAGGATCTGCACCCATCAGGCTAGGCAGCGCTTTAGTCTCTGGTTAAGCCAAGAAAGGATGGTGGGAATTTTACTATCAAAAGTTCAAAGGGAAAACGGATAATGGGAGATAATTATCAGTGCCTGTTACAACAATTAAGACTCAGATTCCTGCAGTTCCTTCTCTAATTTCCTAAAAGCATACAGATATGTTAGCATACAGTCAATAGTCAAGGGCAACAAAGATCCCCAAAAGGGAGGGGAAAAGCCAGACAAGAATTCATAAACTTGCCATTTTTTCTCAAGTGTACAACAGATAAATCTAGCTCTTCTCTCTTTCTGCATAGCTTATTAACCAGCCTAAATTCCACACGATAATTACATCCAACTGGATCTTACCTAGACAGAAAAAAAAATTCTTCCATGCAACCCTCCGCTGGTGGCTCCCCCATGTTTTCAGGTTCCATCCCCCACTCTCTCCAACTTCTTAGGACCAGAAAGAAAGTTGAAACTAGGCAGCGCTGCCATGTCAATTAAAATAAAGCCCTATTTCTAGTCCATGAAAATACAAAGTTTTCTTGTGCTCCATTTGGAAAAAAAAAATAAACAGAAAACAAGTCAACAAGACCAAAATTTCAACAAAAGGCAATGATCAGATATCATAATGAAGAGGGGAGAAAATGTGCAGCAGAAGAGACATGAACTAACAGAGCCTGCAGAAGTCATCGGTGTTACTTGCCAATTACTTTGGATTTCCCCGTTTGGAGCAAAAGGAGATTTTACGCAGTGGCTTCTTAGCAAGTGGGAGGAACCACGTGACTATTTTTGACCAATGAGTCCTAAGCAGAAAGGAAGGGCATTATGTCCAGGCTGCATCACTTAATTGCAGCCACAAATCCTTCCACAGCGCTTCTTTCCACTGCTAAGATCACGAGACCGTGGCTCTTCAATGGGACCCACACTCAGGACCATGCAGAGTGAGCCCGCGGCAGCAGGACAGCTGACCTCAGAGGACACGAAGACAGACAGAGGTATAAACCTGTGCTCTGTGACAGTTTGTATGTGACCTCCGAGTAACCTCCCTTCTCCTGGACAGGGCCAAGCCCTCCCTCACACAGATACTTTTTGCATTTAATGAATATTGAAGGGCTGCCCGTCATATGCCAGGTGCTCCACTCACTTCGTCTTTGCACTAACCCTGTTGGGCGCAGATGAGGAACCCGAGGCAACATTATACAGCAGGTCGATGGTGAATCTGAAAGCTGAACTCTGACTCCGTGCCTAGCTCTCATTGCACTACACCCACAACTCCATTTATCCAACCCCCAATCCTTTTTAATCAATCTGGGACCGCCACATTTAGGCTCCCAGAAAAAAAAAAAAAAAATCTCCACTTCCCAGTATTCCTATGCATCAGAGACACTTCCTTCTCCAAATTGGCACATACTAGCAACATCTAACCTTTTAAAAGCGCTCTCCTCAGAGAGCACAGAAAGGGTTCAAACGTAGGAGTTAAAAGAACAATTTTCCTTTTAGTAATGTCTTTTCCTCCCAGACAAGAGCAACAAAGGCGGCAATCTGAATGATCGGCTCTCCTGGACTCCTTATTAGCTGTCCACAGCGCTCCCCGGCCCAGGCGCACCCGCACTGCCACTGTCACTATAGAAGCTCTCATTTCCCCATTATGCAGCTGAGCAGGTGCCGGATGCAAAGCTGGACGGTGACCCAATTTACTGCGCTGCGACAACAGAACAGCACCCCAGCTGGAGAGACGACATTTCGGCCTTGCTCTTTTCAAAGATATTTGTATAGATAAATGGAAGTTTATGTGGGCACAAAGAAAATATATTGTCCTCCCAACGCACACATGTAACTTCAATTCTGCCAGCAGTCATCATCATAATAAGTGAGGTTTATAGAAGGTTCTTTATCCAGAAGGATCCCAAAGAGCTTCACAAAAACTTCACAAATTATAAGCAAAAGGCCTTCTTTCAGATCCACGTGGAGAAACTCATCGCTAATATTCTGCTTTTCCTTCACAAGGCTTCCAGATGTCAATGAAAGATCACCCCCACAAGTCAGGAGAATGGAATAATGGAGTCAAAACTGGCCATGGTGCCAAGAAGAGGGGGAATTTTGCCCCCAAGACACAAAATAACAATGTCCCTGCCCACCTTGGGGACTGGAAATGACAGGTGCTTAACAGCCACCCACAAGCGTGGCACACCCAACTCAACATTAAGAGTCAAAAACAACATTGCTGTACCCGCCAGAAAACTTCACATGGAGTTTAGGCATAAAGAATTGGAATTCGGCCTCCTTCCTCTTGCCAGATGTGCCACAAGCTCACTCATTCCAGATTTAATAACATGTACAGACTGAGTTAAAACCAACAACTCAACTGTGAAGCAAGTTCTGAAACAAAACAGTTTCAGTAATGACTGAACTGGGGGGCTTCTTGGTGGATGGTTATGATCTGGGTTTTGGTTTCTTGACAACCCACCAACTCTGGGTTAAGTTGGAGGGAATTCAAACTAAATCTGGAATTTCCATCTAAACAACGGTCACTTTCCTCTGATACGCTTTAAGGAAACTCAGGTTAAATTGGATCATGCCTTCGTTCAATTTTATGAGGAAGCTAATATATTACCCCATTCTCTAGATGCAGAAACTGAGTCTCATGCTCACACGGCTGGTTAAATGACAAGCCTAGGATCTTCATGACTTCAAATGTCATGGCAAAAAGTATGTATCATGACACATACTAAATATATATACTTTTGATAAAAGACATGAAGAATTTGATATGTATTTTTTTAAACCACGCAGTCCCTTTGAGGTACAACTGTATTTTATTAGGTACATACATGTTTGTACTCATTACAGGATGTATTTCATACCATGTGAGTCTCCATGTTTAACCATAAATTGGAAAGTCTTTAGAAAAAGACTGATATGGTCTGCATTATGACAAAATTACATCATGAAATTTAAAATCTTGTAAGGAAAGCTAAGTACATATCAAAGTTCTACATTAAATAGTACAAAAACTAGATGGTAAAAACTGTATATTGGAGCCTATATAAAAAGAAATAAATTGGATGGATTGTAATGAAAATACTAACATTCTTAGCCACTTAGAGGATCAAGCAATCAGCCTAGAATGGAAAAGTTGGGATATAAAACTTAAGCTCAACACTGAAGAATGAATAAAAGAGGAAGAGCTATTGTTGCCTAGGCTGTGATGGCTCCCTGGCCTGTGTACCTATGTTTCCATCTGGCTGTCACCTGCCTCCCTGCTTCTGCCTTCTCACTGACCCTTGCTCTTGCCTGCAAAGACCAACCAGCTCTGATGTGAGCAGCAGCGCGAAGGTAACCAAAATGCCATTCCCTAATCATGTCTAATGAAATATAATTAACTCCTTTTATCTAAAAGAGAAAGATCCAACCATTTAAAATGTTCTATTAAAACCCTGCAGTGACTTCCATTTCAAGATGACCGCCTGAAAATCCTTGGCTGAAATGCTTGCCTACCCTCTTATAACTTATATCAATGAGATAACCAAAGAGATACAAATATAATAGAAGATAACCAGCTTCTGTTGTAAAACCCATATGTCAGATATTTGAACTGGAGGAAGGCTTCTTAAGCACAGCATCAATGATAAAAATACAGAGAAAGAGAAAGAGAGAGATACACACATAACTCTCTAAGAAGTAAATGCTCAGCTATAAACTTGCTCCAAACATGAGCACTGAAATTTTGTGAGGGCATTACTCTCACAAAACAGCAGGCCTGAAGTCACTGAGAGAAAATCCAAATCTTTATAGGAAACTAGTTTTTAAGATTAGTACTATTTCTACTCCCAAATTTTTTGACGTGAACCAGGCCCAAACTAGGTAAGAGGGGTTGTTTGTTCAACATTATCTAAGAGAGCTGTCCCTTTGGACCTTCAGTCTGATCCATTCTTCTCAGCCAGCCTCTAAAGAGATTTGAGGTATATAGTTATTAGGCTGTGGAATCAGTCTTGCTATTTTAAGCAATTAATGTCCTCTTTGCTTGAGAGCTAAGGTAACCTGAACCCTTGGGTGACCACAGAGCTCCAACTTATTCTCACTGTCTGTCCAGTTGTCCAGTGAGGACGACTGCTGTTTTTGTGATGGTGTCTAACAGATCTCCACAGAAATATTAGTTCTCCCATTACAGACTAAAGATTTGTATCCCACTTGCTACCCCACCAAATCCATATGTTGAAGCCCTAGCCCCCCTCCTCACTGCAGCGGGTTTTACTTGGAGATGGGACCTGAACTTAGGTACCTGAGGTTAAATGAGGTCATATGGGTGGGGCCCTAATCTGACAGGATTAGAGTATTTATAAGAAGAAACACCAGATCACTCACTCTCTCATTCTCTTCTCCATCAAGTGAGGATACTGGGAGGAGGAAGCCATCTGCAAGCCAAAAAGAGAGCTCTCAGCATGAAATGAACCAGCCATAACCTTGACCTTGAACTTTCCTGCCTCCAGAACTGCAAGAAAATGAGTTTCTGTTATTTAGCCACTCTGTCTATGGTATTTTGCTATGGCAGACTGAGCTAAGATATTTTCTTGAAAAATTTTTTTAGTATAGTTGACACAAAATACTATTCCTGTTTCAGGTATTGCCTTGAAACTCTTGAAACCTACTCCTAGTAGGTTGTCCCAAAGCCTGACCCTTGTGCCCTGTCCCCAGCAGTGTGGTTACAGTGAATTTGCTGGACACAATGGAAATATAAATTTCCTTAAGCTTCTCTTATTGTACTGTCAACTATCTAAAACATATGCAGACATGCCCCCCACCCGCAGCCAAACTATCCCATTTACACCATTCCTATCGCCATTACCTTCAAAATCATCTTTTGGATTCTAAATCAAGTCTGGGTTTTCTAGGCCCTCAAATTCTGCAACCAGAACTTCTGGCCTCTCAACCCTGAAGCCTAAATCCTATAATTTTGTCTGTTTTTCTAAACCTGAGCTGTTAAACCCATGTCCTTTGATTTTCTTCCTTCCCTACTCTGGGAAACTGAGGCCCAACTTTGGATTGAATCAGAATGTTCAAGTTTGGAAAACTGTCCCCTTTTTTAGCCTTGAGAACTAATCTGATTATCATATTTTACTTCACTTCTCCATGGATGAGACTGAGGATTTTATTTCTTTGGTTGGAAAAAACAAAGGAAGGGTATGTAGTGGATACTTTGGAGGACACCCCTGAAGTATCCTTTCCAGATAATTCATGTGCAGACACTACTCCCACAACACTTGGGAATGCTGGTCCTAGTGGCCCCCAACTGAGCCACCTTCTGAGAACTGTCCTCACCTGAAGAGAATCCCCACATTCAAAGTCAATGCCCTCCCTGGGGCAGCCTACATTTATAGGCGAATAGGGCTAGTCTTCTTGCCTTAGGGTGCCATAAATCTGAAGAGTCATCCCAGCTCCAGAGCTCCTGGTGGGATTGACTGAAGCCTTTGTTGAGACAGCATCTCAGTTCAACTCCTCCCTCTACCCAATCTTCTTTTTTTCACTCACCCACAACTGTAATCCTGAAGGTGTCCCCAGTAAACCTCAGCAGAAAAATAGACCTTAGAGTCTTTCCTATAGCACCCAACCTAAGCAAGGTAACTGAACAATTAATATATTCCTGATGGTATAAATTTTCACTTAGAATATTCCAAAGCAGAGTTTTCAAAATTCTTTCCTCTTTTGCAGTATAGTTCATTGATCAAGAATCCCATTCCATGCCCCTCTTTACAGCAATCTCTAGATTGCTGGATCTAGACAGTGCTAGATCTGCAGAGTTCAGAATTAAACTCCAATTCTTCCATGGTCAGCTGTGGTTAGCTGAACTTACGGGTGGCTCTTAACTAAGTCTATTATGAAATGCACTGCCTCATTTGTACAAGGCACTAAAAAATAGTCTCCTTTCTCACATATACACAGTTAGGATATGTAGTTCCGTCAATCTATGTATCTATCAGTAATCTCTATACCCAACATGGGGCTTGAACTCCCTGAGTTCAAGTTGAACAACCCTGAGATCAAGAGTCACATGCTCTAGTGACTAAACTAGCCAAGTGCCCCCAAAGGTAGGTATTTCTTATTCCATCTGCCTTCCATTTCACTCATTCATTCAATGATAATATGACACCTATTATGTGCAAGGAACTACATTTGTCAGGAACTATGGAAGTACCAAAAATCTGTCACTCTCTCCAGAAGACTCAACGCCATTACCGAACCGATGTGGAAATATTCTGTGTTAACTTAGGATGAGACCGACTCCCCAGGTTGGGTACTAAATGAGAGCTGAGGGAGTGTAAGACATAGTGTGCCCTTAGAGTACCAGTTGGCTGGGAAGAGAAGGCATTCAGAAGGCGATGTATCCCCAGCACCAGATGAATGTTCGGTCAATAAAGGCAACTGTATTCAAAGCGTGGTTGGAATAACAAGAGGACAGTCCTGGAAAGTCTGCAGTGATAAAATGTCACTTCTCATAAGTGCTCTGGGCACAAACTGAACATTTCTGGGCTAACTTCTCACTCAGCATCTCTCTTTTATTTTCTGAAAAAAAGTCTCTTTTTAAAAATCTTCCATGCTGAAGTAACTTTTGTATTTTTTCCCATTAGGAAGACCCTGCAGACTTCAGACATTAAACATTAACCTCGTGCATAATAAAACCTCAAGACTGGATCTCTAGGAAATTTCTCATATTTACGAGTCTTGTGAAGGAAATGTTCATTTGCACGGCTGGACTGTCAACTTATACTTTAGGAAATTTTTGTTTTAATCATAATTTCATTAGACTTCAAAAGAAATCATCTCGACTACTGAAGTGATATTCTGATTATTTATTATACACATGCACAAAACAATCACTATTAGAAACTTCCTACCTGAAAAGTTGGGGTTCAAATTAAAATCATCTGATCCACTTGAGAAATACAGCAAATGGGCTTTAATTGTCTGCATTATACAATGGGTAAATTTCTCATGATGCCCATTACTAAAAGAAAAAGAAATGACTGCAGCCCCTTCCATAGCCAAAACTACTGACAGGAGACACCTACTGGTAGTTTTTAGAAATTACAATTGCTGGATTACAACAAAAACCTCTGGATGACTGCCTTGCTCTAGACCAAAAGGCAATAGTGAGTTTTTCATGGAGGCAGACTTTGAACTGATGCCTCGGTTAAGAAAGTTAGGGTAAAACCTAGTACTTTTTCTCTAAAAATGGAAGTGTAATGTAACTATTTCTGTTTCTCATCATTTGAATAAAAGGAAAAATAAAGTAGACATTTCAAAATATATTCCATTGCTCAGGATTAACAAAAAAATTGTTCAACAATGATGTCACTCTTCCTGAAAATCAGCATTTGGGTTATGTTCACCATAAAAATGCAAATTCGAAACTTGGAATTGGCTCTAAGAATATCCTCACTAGAACTATTGTAAACTTTCATTTTCCACCTGTGATTCGTGAAATATATCCATTCTCTTTGCACCTGATTTTCAAGTTGGGTTGTATCTCTGCAGAAGCTTTACAGTCATATATGGCACTGGTTATTGGTCATATGTGGCACTTTTCTTCAATGGTAATCTCATTTTTTCCCCATTGCTGAGTGTTTTCCATTTCAGCATCCTATTAAAACCCATGCTTTATTGAGTTTATTGGAATATGTGAAACTACACTGAAGACACCCACTGGAATATCTAAACCCCATCCCTCATGCATAGTTCCTTTAAGGAAAATGGAATAAACCAAGTGAAACGTGGCATAGCCAGAAAGGAATGTTCTAGAACATCAGGATCTTGACTTCAATTTTCAGATGACCTGAAGTTGTAAGGGCCTATTTAGCCAAAACAGCTCCATTTCGGTTGAACAGCCATTTTGTTGTTTATGCAGTAAAACTTAAACAGACCCTGCCCCCCCCCAGGGGACTTACTTAAAAACAAGTCCCTGAAACCAGTCCCAGGTAACAAAGCCCAAATACAAAGGTGGGTCAGGCCAGGTGGAGGTATCCAATCAGTGGGGGCACATACTGTCTCCCTAGCTACTAAGGAATATGGGTTCCGCCCTTTGGGCCCCTTTTGTGTGCCAATCCTGACCAAGGTGATATGCTAGTTCAAATGTCTATTATAGGGTAAACTGTAATTCAATTGGTCACTTATGTTCGACCTAGCCTGACTGTGCAGTTTTCTCTGTGTCATTGGCCACCTGTGTGTGGCCAGGCCCAACCACATGGCCTTTGCCCTTAAAAGCCAGTCTGTAAGGCAGAGAGGGGTCGCCTCTCTTTGTAAGAGATGGCCCTGGCCAGTCAATTTGATTCTTGATGCTTGGCGCGAAATAAAGCTTTGCTTGACCTTCACTTTGTATCAGTCTCACTCCTTTGATTACGGACCCAACAAAGTAAGCTCATGCTAGAGAATGAAGAGAATGCAGTTGGCTAAGATGGCTTAAGTTCAGATACTTACTGAAGTTTATGCTTATCCGTGTGTGTACCATATAAATAAGTAAACATGGCTCTCACTCCTTTCTCACCAAGAAATTAGGAAACCTCCTTATGTGGTCTTAACAAGGTCTAGGTCATCTTCTAGAAACATCTTCTGGGGGGCACCTGGGTGGCTCAATGGGTTAAAGCCTCGGCCTTCAGCTCAGGTCGTGATCCTAGGGTTCTGGGATCGAGACCTGCATCAGGCTCTCTGCTCAGTGGGGAGCCTACTTCCTCCTTTCTCTCTGCCTGCCTCTCTGCCTACTTGTGATCTGTCAAATAAATAAAAAAATAAATCTTAAAAAAAAAAAGAAACATGTTCTGGGTTCAGTATTATCTACTGATTCCCTTCTATGCCTAGTACTCTACACTGGAATGCCTTCTTTATATTAGGGATTACATTCATGCCAGAGAAATTACATTCATGCCAGATTCATTAAACTAGGTCCAGAAAAATCAAAATTACATTCATGCCAGTACTTGTCTTCAGCTGTCAAAAGTCAGGATTTAAGTGTGGACTCTACCTGCTTTGGTACTGTACTTAAGTCCTTAATGTTTCTAATTTGTTAATGCAGTTGAATGTAATATGTAAATTGACTGCCTTTTCTTCAGTACTATACTTTACAAAATACCAAAATACGTGCTGCATTTGTCTCATTATGCCCAGCAGCTTTTCCCACCGCTGGGCCTATATAGGTACTGCAGTCAGAAAGGAGGCACCTTCTAAATGGACTCCACTAGCACCTGTCCAAGTTTCCCGCATTGTGCAGCTATCATGTTTTTGCCCTATCTTCTCTGATCACATGAGATGGACATCCCCTTGGCAACGTGAAAGTGCACAGAAGTGTGGCACCCACTTAAAGCCTAATTACAATTACACATGTGTCATAGAATCATAGAAGGACTTAGAGCTAATGGATTCCAGTCCCCCAATTCTAGAGAGCACAAACACCCAGAGAAGATAGGTCACTGTCCTCAACAGATGTTTCTTGAAGTGCCTGTCCTGTGCAGGGGGATAAAAAGGGAGTCTCTTTGAGAAAATCATACTCTGAAGAAGGAAAGAGTGAGTAATATGGTAATTGTGATGCGACTCAGGCACATTTCCTTGAGGCAGAGGTATCTGCAAAGTGAGATCACTGTATAAAAGCTACAGACCCAGTTAATGACAAAGCGGGAATAAAGACAGGGGCTTTACATTTGCATGCCACTGTGCCTCCCACAACACTGCAAAGACAACCCCAGAAGAAGCCTCATGTTTTGTGACAGACAAGCATGCACAGAGCTCGGGGCCCTGAGGCATCCATAAATGCTGAAAAGCACTGACAGGAGAACAGCTTGCCTGCCATCAATTGCAACAGACTCTCCTAAGACAAGATGAAGCCACAGCCTGAAGACATTATCTCCTTCTCGCCCATCCTGCCCCAAGGTTATCTCAGCGTGGCCTTAAGCAATGTGCTCTGACAGAAGGCACGGCCACAATAGCAGATGAAAAGAAAACAGTGGGCCAAAAGGACTTTTTTGCTATCATTACTCTCCCTGGCTATTATTAGTTTCTACGCAGATGGAGGGAAAAGACAGGTAGTGCATTTGTGTGACCAAATTACATAAAGACAGTCCTCGCACGTCCTTTCCACAGCACGCCGATTTGCATTAACCAAGAGGAGAGCTGTTGGAAACTGATATACCACCAAGATGTTAAATGGAAGGTGAGTAAATAAACTCCCTGGGCCAAGATACAGGGATATATCATGTCCTCTCTTCACAAGGCTCCCATTCTTTCCCCTCATCCTCATTTAAAAAAATAAAGAAATAAACATTATTTCCTCTTAAATTTTTCACACACTACCTTTGAGTTTCTTGCAGCTACCAACTAATAAACTATATAATCAGTAAGGGGGGTAATATTAATACCAATTGTCTGGTAAATCCTATATAACACACATACCCCAAAGGACATTTCAGAACAAGACAACTTGTAAACATCAGGACACCTCAAGGACCACCATGAAAAAGAAAACTCTCTCACTGGTTGAACCAATCTGCCCAAGGGACACTATTCCCTGGAAATACAGTTGAGAATTTTGGAAGTTTCAGTTCCTTTTTCCAGTGATTTATCTAGCATTTCATAAATCTGTATACTACCCCTAACTATCAGTCTCAAGAAAATATAAGAAACTGACAATCTGATCTGTTTCAATAAGCAGAAATTATCAATTCACTGAAAATGCAGTTCTAAAAATATCAAGAATTCTATATATCATTCCTCCATTTCAGGTGAAGACTCTGTATATTGTATTAGGGAAGTATTTCTTAAGGAGGACACAAAACCTGCAACTTGTAAAAGAAAAGTTACATGTCTGTGCACGTGCATGCATGTGTGACATATATATATATATATATGATCAAAACAAATTTTGAAAATTCTTCTAATGACATCTAAACCAAGGAAAAAGAGAAGGCAAATATCTGGACATGATTTCACAACATATAACAGGAAAATATTAATGGTCATATTAATGCTAATATTAATACATAAAGAATTCCTAAAAATAAATAAGACCAAACTTAAAGAATAGTAGAAAAAACAATCAATACAGAGAAAAGCATGCCAAAATAGCCAAAAAAATGTTTCCAAAAGAGACTCAACCTTGCAAACTATAAAAGAAGTAGGAATTAAAGTAACCTACACTAATGGTACCATTTTGGCAACAATTAAAACAACTGAGTTGTCAATGAGAATAAAGAGATGCAGAGGTCTGTGCACCGCCCTTGTGGTAGTAAAAAGAGGAGGAAGGGGACTTGACAATTTGGCCACATCAGTAAAATCAAAAGTATGCATATGATGAAAAAAGGAGTATGCATATTCTATGACCCAATGAATACAGTTTAGAAAAAGTCTGAGCTTGCCCATAAGAAAAATATAAAATGTTTATTATGACATTATTTATAATTGCAACAAAACTATAAATAACCCAAAAGTTCACGCTTAAGGGAATTTACACATAAAATACAGTGCTGTTATATGCTGGGCTAATACGCACCAATCACAATGAATAATTTATCTACAAAAGAGAAACATGGATATATCTCAAAAGTATGTTGAGTCAAAAAAGAAATTACAGAATATTAAGTACAATAGCACTTATATAAATATTTAAAACACAAAAAGAATATATTATCTTTATTATATAACTGTTCCCATTAAATAAATAATCTACCCCAAAGCTTAGATGGCTTAAAACAGTACCATTTATTTTGCTCATGCAATGGACTAAAATGTGTCCCCCTAAAAATCATATGTTGGAGCCCTAAGCCTCAGTGAAACTGTATTTAGAGTAAGGAAGTAATTATGGTTAAAGACCACAGGGGAGGAGCTTCATCTGATTGGGATTCCAGAGCTCCCAAGCTCTCTCTGCCATGTGAGCACACACCAAGGAGGCAGCTGTCTACAAGCCTGAAAGAGAGCTCTCACCAGAACCCAGCCATGCTGGTACCCTGATCTTGGATGTCCAGCCTCTAGAACCATGAGAAATAAATTTCTGTTGTTTAAGCCATGTGGTCTATGGCATTTTATTATGGCAGCCCGAGCTATAACACTTAGCTTCACAAAATAACAGTTGGGCACAGCTTGGTGGGGACATCTCATTTCTACTCTACCCAGCATCAACCGGAGTGACTCAAACACTGGAGGCTCAATCATCTCAAGGCTCAATCCATGATCTGTCTGCTGCCTGGGGGCTGGAAAACTGGGGCTCTCTCTATCCTTCTATGGTCTCTCCACATGGGCTCTCCAACCCAGCCTGGTAGCTTTGGCTAAACTATTTTTTCTTTCTTAGCTTTTCTTAGCTTAAACACCACAAACTTATTACCTTATAGTTCGATGGTTCAGCAGTCTGATGTTGGGCACACTGGGATTTACTTTGGATGAAGGCAGGACTGATTCCTTCTGGAAGCTCTATGGGACAATCCATTTCCTTGCCTTTCTAGGTTCTGAAAGTCACCTACACTCCTGGCTCACAACCTCTTCCTCCTATCATTCCAACCTCACCTTTGGAATGATACTTTGACTCCTGCTGAAGGAGGACCATTGTGATTACACTGGTTGCACCCAGATAATCCAACATAATCTCTCCTAACCTCATGATCCTTAACTGCATCTGCAAAATCTCTTTTGCAATGGATAGAAACATTCCCAGGTTCTGCAGATTAGGACACAGACATATTTGGGGAGCCATTGTTCTTCAAATCCTTCAACTTCTTACACGTCAACCCAGAGTACCCAAGGTGTGTACCCCAGGAGGGAGAAGGTCAGGTAGAACTATATCCTCTTCGATGATTTTGACATGCAAATCATGCAATGTCCCTCCCACGGTACTCTAATTGTTAGCGGTAAGTTACCAAAGTCAGCCTATATTCAAGTGTAAGGGATATTAAACACTACAAATTTACAGAACAAATGTCAAAAAATGTGCATACATTTTAAAACCACAACACAGTATGGGGTCTATATGTGTGTACGTGCATACATACACAAAGCTATTTTTATTTTTTTTAAAGATTTTATTTATTTATTTGTCAGAGAGAGAGCAGGAGCGAGCACAGGCAGAGTGGCAGGCAGAGGCAGAGGGAGAAGTAGGCTCACCGCTGAGCAAGGAGCCCGACGCGGGACTCGATCCCAGGACACTGGGATCATGACCTGAGCCGAAGGCAGCCGCTTAACCAACTGAGCCACCCAGGCGTCCCCAAAAAACTATTTTTAAAAAGAGACTCTTCACATACCAAATTCAGGATAATGATTGCCCCAGTTGGGGAGATGAATGGGACCTACAAAGATGACCCCAATTTTTTCACATTTATTTTAATACTTTATTAATATTTTAATTGAGAATTGAGAATTTTAATAGGACAAAGCATTAATAAGTATCAAACCCAATAGGTCTGAAATAACATGTATGTTGGGTTCATTGCATGGATAACCCCAATTTAGGCCTCATCTCCATACCTTCTAAAATACCACTTCACAGCTCCTTCCATCAAGAGGAAGAATCTGTTTCTCTACTCCTTGAGCAGGGTAGCCTTGTAACTTGCTTTGTAACTTGCTTTGGTCAATAGAAAGCAGTGGGTCTAACAGTGAGATTAGGTTTCAAGAGATCTTGCACACTTCTGCTTTCTCTCTTCTAGATCCCTGCCTTCACTATGCGAAAGGCCCTGAACTAGCATACTGGAGCATCAGAGACCATGCAGAATACAGCTGAGTCAACCTGGCTGTAGTCATCACAGACCAGCAGCCCCTACCCTCTACCAAGCTGGTCTACCAGCTGACCACTGTGAATAGCAAAACAACAGGCCCCAAATGGTGTTGCTTATCCTAAGCACCACATCACAAAATTTAATTACAGTTTCAGCTCTCCCAGAAATGGAATCCTTTAGCACAGGAAGAGAGAGGAGTGGTAGTGGATTCTTTTTCTACTGAAGTATAATTAACTACAGTGTTATATTAGTTTCATATGTACAATATAATGATTCACTAATTCTATGCAGTACTCATCTCAACAAGAAAAGTGTACTCTTAATCCCCTTTATTTATTTCACCACCCCTCGAACCACCCCTTGAACCATCCCTCGAACCACCGCCCCTCTGGCAACCACCAGCTTGTTCTCCATATGTAAGAGTCTGGGTTTTTTGTTTGTTTGTCTTTTAACATCTAGAAATGGAATCTTAAGCCAGTCAATCTGGAATCACCTGATCATCACTAATTAGGTCATCTGCCTGATAGATCCCAGACCTTAAGGCAAAGTGACCTTGCAATAACCAACCTGGGTTTGTTGTTTGTTTTTGTTTTGTTTTTTTTTTGTCTACTATAACTTCCTTTTTCCTGCTCCCTTCTGCCTATAAAAGTCTTTCATTTTGTACAGCTCCTCAGATCACCTTGCTATCTGCTAGACTGAATGCTGTCTGATCTGAACTGACTTTTGTTCAAATATACTCTCAAATGTTTTAATACGCCTCAGTTTATCTTTTAATAGCTGCAGTATCAGAAAAGGGAACAGAAGGAACCACAAACTTCTGAGAAAGATAAGATGGTAAGCTGTTTAATGTCTCATGAAACTTTCACCGTAATCTAAATATAATTAAGAATAAGTTAAACAGATGTAAGACAAAAGTTAATAAATAAACTCTTCAACAATCATTACGTCGTATGGTATGCCTACTTAAAAACAGTTTCCAGGGACGCCTGGGTGGCTCAGTTGGTTAAGCGGCTGCCTTCGGCTCAGGTCATGATCCCAGCGTCCTGGGATCGAGTCCCACATTGGGCTCCTTGCTTGGCAGGGAGCCTACTTCTCCCTCTGCCTGTGCTCGCTCTCTCTCTCTCTCTAACTAATAAATAAATAAAATCTTAAAAAAAAAAAACATTAAAAAAAAAAAAAACAGTAACTTGAAACCTTAAAGTTATACCGAGATAAGTTAAATAATGAATACTCACTGAATGCTTTAGATTATTTCCAAAAAAGATAAAATGCTGAAATATTAATTACTAAACATAGGTTTATCTACTTTAGGTTTCCTAAACTTGCCAAGCCACAGAGTGCTTAGTGTAACAATTACACAATTGCTTACTGTTTAGTTCTCCCCTAGGAACAAACGATTCTAAGGATTAATAATTATAATCAATGTAGTTAATAAAATGACTTAAAAATGATAAGAGTGAAAGAAAACAACCACATGAAAAGTAGATAAGGAAAGGAAAATGACTGATTGTTCCAAAATGAGACATAAAAAAGGACAAAATCTGAACAGATATAAGAAAAGCTGTTCAAGGTTTATGGAAGAGCAATCTTGGGAAAGTCATTTTATACATGGTCAAGCTGGCTAAGAATGAAAGATTTATTTAAGGTTTTTTATGAGTTTTAATATGCAAAGCACCTGGTACAAAATTAGAATTTGGTTTTCTCTCTGTTGAAGGACAGTTTTCCTAGACTACTGGTCTACTCTTAATAAGAGACCGTAAAACCCCCTTTTTTTTTTTTTGCCTTATTTATTTGGTTTTCTTTACTCATGGGGTAACCTACCTAGAAAGCAAAGATGTTTTTTTGTGTCTTGCCCCCAAAGTCTTATTGTGTTTCAGGTTTTCTATATCAGATCTTTAAGATAACACAATCTTGTCAATATTAAAAGAGGTAAGTTTTGTTTACAACTTTGGAACCCTCTGTATTTGCCTTCAAAATCTTACATTATCTGGCTAAAATGAACAAGTCAGGAAATGACAGATGCTGGCGAGGATGTGGAGAAAGGGGAACCCTCCTACACTGTTGGTGGGAATGCAAGCTGGTGCAACCACTCTGGAAAACAGCATGGAGGTTCCTCAAAAAATTGAAAATAGAGCTACCTTATGACCCAGCAATTGCACTACTGGGTATCTATCCTAAAGATACAAACGTAGTGATCCAAAGGGGCACGTGTACCCGAATGTTTATAGCAGCAATGTCCACAATAGCCAAGTTATGGAAAGAACCTAGATGTCCATCAACAGATGAATGGATAAAGAAGATGTGGTATATATATACTATGGAATACTATGCAGCCATCAAAAGAAATGAAATCTTACCATTTGCGACGACATGGATGGAACTAGAGCGTATTATGCTTAGCGAAATAAGTCAACTGGAGAAAGACAACTACCACATGATCTCCCTGATATGAGGAAGTGGAGATGCAACGGGGGTGGGAGTTAAGGTGGTAGGAAAAGTAAAAATGAAAGAAGATGGGATCAGGAGGGAGAAAAACCAAAAGAGACACTTAATGTCATAAAACAAACTGAGGGGGGTGGGGGGAAGAGGGGTTGGGTGAGGGTGGTGGGGTTACATCATATGTTTAAATAAAGCTTAAATAAAGTAAAAAAAAAAAATCTTACATTATCACACTTTGGCTAAATAGATAATTAAATGTTATTTAATAATGATCTGTGATCCCATTTAGTCAAATGTTGAAACCTTTTGATGTTTTGACAACTTTTCCAAATCAAATTCTAAGTGGAAGCTTTTTGACCTCAAAGTAACCTTACGATTTTCCAGAGAGTCCCTAGAAAATCTTAAAGAATTCATCGTTCACCTGGTAAAAGAAAAATATTAAAATAATTAGGTTTATTTGGTATGTTAAATTACATGGGAAGCTTTATCAAATAAGTGATAAACCTTCTTAGGTTATATTTGTATGGATACATGTTATTAATATAAGTGTCACAGAAATTGTATGAAATTCCTAGAAATCTGGTATGTCCTGATATAAATGTTATCAGTCATAATCCCAGTTATTATCTTAAAATGTTGTGTGTCACAGAAATAAGCAAATTTCCTTATCAATTCCATTATAATGAACTCTCATCAGATATTTAACCATGGGCATTTTTAAACATTTTGTCATTTACAGATAGTTATTGTTTTACTCTAAAACTTTTGCAAAAATGAGATTCCTGGGAAGGAACCTCCCAAGTACTTTTGACCACTGACACCACTGACAAATTACAAGGTGTCAAAAGTTGGGTGCCTATTTCACAAGTGCAGAAGGCTCCACCTGACATCTGGTCTTTTGTAAACCCCCAAGACCTAAAAATCAAATTGACTAGGAAGAGTAGCCAACATCAAGGTAGAGTGTTTCCTCCCAAGACAGAGGATCGAGAACATTTCTTTTGTAATACTGCAGAATGCACTGCTAAAGGAATAGCTGCCCAATAAAAATCCCTAGACTCCCTAGCCAAAGTTATTCTTGACTACAAAAGAGCCATTGATAATCCTTTAGGTGATCAAGGCAGTGTTTGTGCTATGGCCAATACCACTTGCTGCTCTCAGATGGACACTTCTGGGAAAGCTGAGACTCAGCTACGTAAGATCACTGAACAAGCCAGTTGGCTTAAGAAAGTGACTCCTTCAACCAGAGTCTTTAATTCTTGATTTATTCTTATTTGATTCTGATTGCTTTGGGTCTTAGGGTACATGGCTCCAAAGTACACTCCAGACATTGGGAATTTTTCTGCCTATAATAAACACTACTAGTAGTCTCCCTGGCACTCTGGATTCTCTCAAAAGCTTTAAATGTATGTTTGCAGTTACTCACCACTAAGCCAATGATCTCCCCAAGAACACAATGTTGGAAAAGGAACAGAGAACAACGTTGGAACCTCTGAATAACACAGAGATTCAGCAATAACAACTCAAAAACTATAGAGTAGTAGATGAGAGTATCAATAATATCTTCAATTTTTTTTTAAGATTCTATTTATTTGAGAGAGAGAGAGAGAGAAAAAAAAAATGATGGGGAGATGGGAGGGAAGAGAGAGAGAGAGAAGCAGACTTCCCACTCAACAAGAAGCCCAAAGCAGGGCTCCATCCCAGGACCCAGAGATCTTGACCTGAGCCAAAGGCACCTAAGTGACTGAGCCACCCAGGTGCCCCCAATACCTTTAATGTTTGAGGAAGTCTCTCAGCTAGGCTGAGAGTCTAATCAAAAGGGAGAAATTATTAAAACCAACACAGCAGATCCAAAATAGAGTTGCTTATGCTAAGCCCATGTCACCAAACCAAAACTTAATTACAGTTTCAGCTCTCCCAGAAATGGAATCTTAAACCACTCTGTCGGAAACTGCAGGATTGGCACTAGTTAGGTAATCCACCTGATAAGCTCCCACTATCTCCAAATAGAAAGTAACCTTAAAGTAACCAACCTGCTTTTTGTCTATTGTAATTTTTTTGTTCTTGCTTCCTTCTGCCTATAAAAATCTTTCATTTTGTACAGCTCCTCAGGGGTCCTTTCTATCTACAAGATTGGATGCTGTCTGATTCAAATCAATTTTTGCTCAAACTCTTAAATTTTTAATATGCCACAGTTTATCTTTTAACACCACCCATGCAAAAGTAAGCCCGGCCCACATCAGCAGATCTTCCTATGTAACCCATCACACCTGAGAAATAATGATTAATAATGATTTTAGCTGCTAAATGTTGAGCTGGTATGTCGCACAGAATGCCGTTATATTGTTCTCTAGACTTTTCTGTATTTTACAATTACTAAGGTGATATAGAAAGGAAGGGAGGAAGGGAACGTGGAACAGAAAGAAAAATTAAAGCCATTATTACAGAAGGTTCAAAACCTAAAACGGCAACTGGTTTCTTATTTTGACCATCATGAAAAATAAAATTCCACAGGTACTTATTAAACTCTTTGTACTTGGAAGGTGGATTTTTATTGTGATTCAAATACTAGTGTTAAATGTAACAAAACCAAAACACATTAATTACAATGAAGAAATCACACCCTGGAAAATGCACATTTGTTGATATGTTGCTTTGATCCAAGGACACAAAATACTTAGAGTACTTTTAATCTTCACTTATTCTCTGGGATGAAATGGGCATGACATAGACAATTACTATTTTTATTTTGCATATGAGATAATGGCAGTTAAAAACAACAAATAACAATGCCAAGATTAATGAATAGGGGCTTAGTCAACTGAGTTTTCTTTGCTCAAATTTTCTAGGTGCATCCAAAGAGATTCACCTCCAAAGAGATTCTTCCTACTCACTGTCTGGACTGAAGGTGTACCACCCAAACCACACACAGGTCCTGCAAATTAGTATGTTGAAGTCTTAATCCCTAACGTGATGGTCTATGGAGGTGGTCCTCTGAGAGATAATGAGGTCATGAGGGTGGAGCCCCCATGAATGGGATTAGTTCACTTATAAGAGAGAAAGAGGCCAGGGTGTCTGGGTGGCTCAAGTTGATTGGGCAACTGCCCTTGGCTCAGGCCATAATCCTGGAGTCCTAGGATCGAGTCCCACATGAGTCTCCCAGCTCCATAGGAAGTCTGCTTCTCCCTCTGACCTTCTCCTTCTCATGCGCAGTCTCTCTCTCTAAAAAATAAATAAAATCTTTAAAAAAAAAAAAAAAAAAGATGATACAGCAAGAAGGCTGCCATCTGCCAAGTAGAACGTAGTTTTCTCACCACAATTCCCAAATAGGCTGGCAGCCTGATCTTGGACTTTCCAGTTTCCCCAACTGTGAGAAATTCTGTTATTAAAGCCACCCCATTCATAGTATTCTGTTACGCAGCCCAAATTGGCTAGGACACTCATCCAATAACATTCTTATGTACTGATCTTTAATTAATAGGTAGATGAGAGATGGATAGATAATAAATTTGTATAGTATCTATGAAGTTCATTAATTTAAAAAACACAATATGGAAGCTTTCATGTTGAGAGAGTTTTACTGGATCATTTTGCTACCAGTGAGAACAAGCATTTCAATTTTTGCACCTGCAACACCACTGCAGTTTCACTTACACTGATTCTTTTCAGTAAAGACACCTCATTGTATTACTAACTAAAAACAGTCTTATTGCTTTACTTGTGCCACTCTTTCTACATCCAAGAGAGATTCACAAACAAGGAAAAAAATCCTTCATTGGTCCAGGTGACCTAATTTGGGGTTCGAGAAAACGTGATGTGTGTATGCATGCCCACATGCATATGCTGACTTGGAAGTCATTCTTTTAAGGGCTTCTGTAAGGCTCATCACATAGAGCAGATCAAAATTAATTGTTGAGGGAGGCAGCTATTATAGGTGTCCTCTTGGCCCAATATATATAAAGACAATGGTGGAAAGTCAATAATGTCACTAGGTCAAGGCCACTGGTAGTACAGAGCCAATAAATGCTCTTTGCCCATATTTACACAGAGCTGATCTTTAAAAAAAAAAAAAAAAAAAAGGAAAGGAAAAAAGGCGATTTCCAAAGCCATAAGCTCTACTCATGTGAAAATCTCAAGGCTTTTGTGGAAGTTACTATCCAGTACATATTTCTGCTGTCAGACTACTTCTGTCACTGCATTTAAACCATGAAGTGCATTTTGCTGCTGATTCGACTATTACGGCAGGAAAATGACCTGTAAAGTTCTTTTGAGGAGCCTGGCATTTTGCATATATTATAGAAATACAGAGAAAAAATGTGTTAAAAATGAAGTTTATGAAAAGTCATCCAACTAAACTTTACATTTCATAGAATACAGAGACTGCCGGATTTGTGAGACTAAAGAGGGAAAAAAAGAAACCTGTCAAGGCAGAAAATCTCCATATTCTCATGTTTTCAAGGGCAGCTGTCAACTCTTTTCTATCCTCAAAAGCTGGACGGTAAGTGACAAAGTAAAAAAATGTGCCAAAATATATTATTTGACCTCTCTTTGGTGGCTCTGATGTGCAAAGAACTTAATAGATTGGAACATATGCTTTATTTAAGGGGAGGAGGGTGGAAGAGTGACAAATGTGTGGGGCTAAGATTTGAGAGTGCTGTGTGACAGGAAGCAGTGACAAAGGCCTCAGATTTTATGAGCCCGCCAAAGAAAGAGACCTTGGTTTCACGTGAGAGAGAGTTCCAGTTATGTCCCTCAGAGGTAAGAGTGATTATCTCTGCTTAATTTGTAGCAATCAAGTAGGTGACTAAGAGAAAATTTCCGAGTCTGGACAACCTGGTGCCGGAACATTTATCAACACTGAGCGTCTCTCATCACTGAAACTATAAAACAACAACAACAAAATCACTCGGGGAGCTCTGAAGGGCGCTGCTATTTTCCCCATCAAGACATTTTCCAAGAGGAGCTCCAGGACTGGAGGTCAGGGAGAGCCTCGAATGGCTCTCTGTCACCTGGAAGTTGGAGGCAGGGAGCAAGAACAGGCATTAACCATTTCACTGCTGAGCAGGGATAATTGGGACATGAAAAGGGATTGTTGTTGTTGTCGTTGTGTTGTTGTTGTTGTTTTGTCCCAGCTGAGTAGTCAGAAACCAAACCCATGGTTTGTGTTCCCTGACCCAGAATGGGAATTTTATTCCTTAATCATATCTCCCAGGCTGCTTCACGGACCAGCTCCAGTGAGAGAGGCTAGCACATTATTTATAAGAATTAAAGAGCCTGGGGAGGGCGTCCGGTGGAGGAAGAAGGACATTTTGATCATAGCAGCACTCACAAGCCTCAATACAGCTTAAAAGTCAGTCTGCATTTCCATCAAAACCTCCTGATTTCCAACCCTCTATAACTCGGCTGCAAAGATCTCTCCTGGACTGCCATTTGGCAAATAGTGCCTCAGCGAAGGGGAAAATTGTCCCCTCCTGGTAGCTGTCAGTGTCTTTTGGTTTGCCTTTGTTTTAGTGATTTGAGGAAAACACACGGATATTTGAAAGATGCTCCTTAAATATAACCTGCAGAATGAGAAAATGTTGCCACTTTAAGGCATTTGTGCACCGTTTCCACCCTAAAGGGGGAGCGATGATTTCACTCCACAGCTGATCCTGTCCTGCTCCCCAGGAATTTTGGCACTTTCAAGAAACAAAGGCAATGGGCAAAGCCTTTCATTCAAAGGCAGGCAGTCAGCAGAAAGGCTCTAAATGTTTGTGAGGTTTGTATTCCCAGAGCCACCTCGAAGGACAGGCTGTTGACTGTTGTCTCAGAACTAATTTCCTCCTATAAAGACGGAATTGGTGCGATAGCACCGCAGAGAGCAGCATTTTTAATTGCCTCAAGGTGCTGATTTGCAGGGAAGGGATAAGCTCCAGAGGATCCAGTAACAGAGGGAGGAACACTGGACTCAGTCTCTCAAATGAACCCAGTCATGGCTCTCCTCATCACTTCCTCATCTGTGATTTTCCTCCTTCCTCACAAGAAGGAGACAGCTTTTCTCTGCCATTAGGGAGAAGTGATTACGAGGGCCTGAGTCACATGCTCATGGCCTGTTTCAGGGGGCCCAGGGGCCCTGCCTTTGCACTTATGAAAAGCCAGGCAGCCCCAGTGCAAAGCCACTGGCCGGCTGGGGCATCTGGGCAGAGAAACAGAGGCTGAAAGCACACTGGGGGAAAATAAGCCCTCGGTATCTGAGCCGTGGGAGGAAGAACGTGACAGTCAGAGCCAGCTAGCCTCCCGGCTCTAAAGGGTAACTGTTTGCCTCTGGGAGACCTGTGGACCCAAAGGAAGGGAGTCCTGGGGCTCCACTTGCTGTGAATGGAGGAAACACCTTAGTGTTATTCCCTCGCATCCATCAACTCGGGGTATATTTCTTCGGATTCCCGAAACTCAACATTTATCTTTTTTAAATGTCCCCAGGAGAGAAAACTACTCGCATTTCACCAATGAGGAAAACACAAATAGAAAAACCAGCTGATGTGTTATCCGAGCCAATACTGGAATTTTGTCTCATATAGCCCCATTGAGACGTTGGCCCTCCTGGCCTGGAGGACAGGGAGGGAGACCAAATATTCTCTCAATCTTTTGTGAGTTCTACTAAAGTGTGTGTCGGGGGGGTGGGCGGGGATTGGTGCATTTAAAGCCCTTTCACTTGAAATACTGCACTTAAGAGCATGGCCAAGACCCCTGCCCAGCACGCACACATTCGGAAGCTTCCCATGGCTGGATGCCTACCATAGAGACAAGTCCACAAGGCCAAAAGCACATGCCCATCCAGAGTCTCTGCCCTGACCCCTTCAAGACCATGAACCCAGTATCTCCTGCCAAAACAAGCTCCATCTCCTCTAGACCTTCCCTTGTCTGTCTCTCTGAGAGCACATGAAACCAACAGGCACATCCTTAGGCCCCAGCTGTGGCAAAGGAGCAGCTGTTTGTTGGGGATGTGGACAGAGCTTGGACATGCAGGCTGGAGTGCCTGTGTGTGTGTGTGTGTGTGTGTGAGTGTGTGTGAGTGTGTGTGAAGCCCCTTGCACTGCAGCACAAGGCAGGATGGGTAAGGAAAAAGGGCTGGTATGTATAAGGCTGCTTCTCCCCACATTGCTGTTTTCTGGTACACAGGTCCAATGATCCCAAATTTGAAGCTGGTCTTCCGAATGTGTTACAAGAATATTTGTGCCGGGGCCCCTGGATGACTCAATAGGTTAGGCATCTGACTTGATTTTGGCTCAGGTCATGATCTCAGGTTGTGAGATGGAGCCCGCGTTGAGCTCTGTGCCAGCCCATGAGATAGGGCCTGCTTAAGATTCGCTTTCTCACCCTCCCTCTGCCCCTCCCCACAATCCCCCTCTCCCGATTTCTAAAAAAGACAAGAAAATATTTGTGCCAAAGTGAAACAAAAAAGATAGAAGGATAGACAAATATCTTATTTGTCAATTTGTGAGTTGGATGTAAAGCTTTTGGAATAATTATGTAGACGTATATGGTATGTGGGTCTCCATTTGGACCCTTGCCGTAGGTTCTTCGAAGGTTCGGGGTAGACCTGTTGTAATGCCACACCAAGGATGAGTTGAGCTGTGCCCAGTTTCCATAAGCATACCCATAGAAGTCTGACTTTATTTCACTCCTTGTTTTCCTCAGTTGAAATCATATGTGTAAACCAGACTTCAGTTACTGCCCAAAAGCCTACCTCCCACCTTATTTTGCTTTTACTGTTGATTTAGTTTCCAGTTCTCTTTTTCTCTTTCTTTTCCTGGCCTGCTCAAATGTCTATTTATCCCCACTATACTCCCTATGGTTTATTCTGAAATTCTAATATTCTCTTCAATTTTCCTAATGGTATTTTCCTAATGGTAGGTAGTCATATAAATCATAATAAAATTGATGTTGCTCTATTATATGAAAATTAAAAATTAACCATAAGCACATACAATGACAAGAAGCCTTTAAAAGCCTTCTGCTTCTTTATTCTCTTCCCTCTCTGGCCCATTTCCCAATTCAGGGTCTAAGCTAGTTTAATTTCAGGCTACTTTTAATTACTTTATGTCTCTCCCTTCCAATCTAAGAATCCTTACTGAAAACTTACAGGATCCTATCTGGAAGACAAAAATCTTGTTTCCTAACCCTGACCACATGCAAAATCAAATCCCACTTAAATTAAAGACAAAGCACATCACGAACTGCATTTCTAACTACCTGAAAAAGTTCTTGAAACATTTTGTCAGGTGGAACTATGGCTAACTGAGGAAAAGGGAAGCTTCAGGGCAGTGAGCTGGGATGAGAGAACACAGAATGGAGACCAAGAACATACCAGAAAGCAAAGTAGGCAAAAAGTCAAGCCTAAGGGTATACACAGAAGACAAATGCAACAATAGGGAGATGTCCAGCCAGACCCAAGGGTCACAGCAAACTCAAAGGTCAGGGAAATGCAGCAGAACAAGGATTTAGACAAGCAAACAGGATGGCAGATGCAGCCATGGGGACCGACGTACTTTGACGTTGAGACCCAAGAAGAAGCAACACCTAAATTTCCAGACGGAAGACACTAAATCCTCATATTCCTACAGCACTTGATAGGTTACAAAGCATTTTCATACATAATATGGGATTTAATCTCCACAAATGGCGAGTTACAGATCACTAAGCCTATTTACAAATGAAGAACCTGAAGCTCAAAGCGTTTCCTCACCTGACTCTGTGTAAACCTGAAAGAGAGAGGGGTGGTCCTTGAACCCAGATCTGCTGAGGCTCACCCCACACCCATGCTCTTCTCTTACACCACCAGGCTTCAGACTCAGCACAGGCAGGAAACCAGGACAGCTCTCAGCTCCCACAGTGAGGCTTTGACTTCCTGGATTCCCTTTGTTACCCACTGTGATTGAGGTGGGAGGGGCAAGAAGAACCTCTGTACTATTTCTGGTTGTCATTTCTCAGACAGCCCTTTACGGCAGCTCCATGAGTCTGACCGCTGGCAGAACCCCAGACACATCATGCCAGCATCGGATTTATGACGATCCTATCTGCCATCCAATCTGCTAACCTGTGCAGGGCACAGACATCAGGAAATATGTCTTTCTGTAAATACAATACAGGGGAACTTATTTGTTGTGGCAGCAAGGAGCAGAAAAGGACACTGCTCTTGGGGCCCCAAAGGGGAAAAAAAAAAGATGATGCATGATATAAGGTAGGTATTAATCATGCCTGACACCTCTGGATAATCAACTGGAGTCATCCTTGGGAACAATTGCTTTTCAAGGTTGGAATGGGAGAATAATGAATGGGGAGGAGCTTATGAAATGGGACAGCATAACCTGATAAGATACTGAACTACAGCTCAGCATCCTCACTGGAAAGCTGGCTGGCAATTAGATTCAAGAGTTTTTGAGGGTTGTCAAAACAGTTGCTAAATGTTTTGTTTTCCATTCATCTGATCTGCACCAAGAGTCCTGCCAGTAGAAGTTAAAAATCTAGGTCTAGGAGACCTATCAGAGGTTAAAACCATTATTAGCAGGATTCCCAACATCATGAAGCATTGCCTAGATCTCCCAGAGATGGCTGGCATCATCTACAAGTCTCCAGGCCAGGTGAGACAGAGAGGTGGACCTTGTTTCTGCCTGGGTTGAGATAACCATACTCTGGGCTGCCTGATAAAACATGGAGCACAAGCCTTTAGATGGGAACCTGGTGCCATACAAAGCAGGAGAAGGGATACTCACTTTGGTGCTGAGCATGACTCAAATTAACTTCAAGCCAGGGGAAAACACCAATCCTCTCTCCAGCAGAGCACAAACAGATGAAGAAAAGCAGCCTATTAAAGTCACAGAGGAAGGATCAGGGATGAATTCTAGCACTTTCATGCCAAAAGTCTACTGGCAGGAAAGGGGCAATGTATACTTGAGATATTCATGAACAGTGAACATAATCTCTAAATAGTATAATCTCTCTACAGCAATTTCAATTGCTTAGAATTCATGCCAACTTCTACCTATACTCACACAACAGAGAACAGTTCAATATGCAACTCTTATGAACTCAAGGGGATGAAAACACAAAGTTGAGTAATATCTTGTATCAAATTTTTCCATTTCTTTTTTTTTTTTTTTAAGATTTTATTTATTTATTTGACAGACAGAGATTATACAAGTAGGCAGAGAGTCAGTCAGAGAGGGGAGGGGAGAAGCAGGCTCCCTGCTAAGCAGAGAGCCCGATGCGGGACTCGATCCCAGGACCCTGGGATCATGACCTGAGCCGAAGGCAGTGGCTTAACCCACTGAGCCACCCAGGCGCCCAAATTTTTCCATTTCTTTCATTACAACTCAGTTCTCTGATTTTTATTTTTAATAGTCCACAGTGGTAGAGTCCTCAGAACTTTCCTTTGTCATCTTAACTTTTACAACAACTCTGCATTTTAAGCAACAAACCGTAATTGATCATCTGTTTTGTGTCAGTCTCTTCCCGGAACTAGGAATGGTAAAGATAACTAAGTCAAGAAAACTGTCTTGAATATCCAGTCTAAAGGTCACAGATGCATGAATGGCTCACAAGGATATACTTTAATAAGCCTGGTGACAGAGATATGTGAAAAATAGTATATGAACAGAGACGGGGTCATGTAACTTTCCCAAGGTCATACTGTTGATATGTTATGGAGGAAGGAACTAAATCCATGGCTGTTAATTCAAATCTGGAATGTTTTGTACTGTACCAAAGCTACTTTCTTATGTCAACCACACTCCTAGCCCTTCATCAAATTTCCTTTCAATGACTTAAAAATCATGTTTTATGAAATTAATTTGCTCTCTTTTGCACCTGTCCCTTGTAAAAGTTGAAAGTAAGCTAAATGTAGAATAGGGAGGCAGTTAGATAATCTGTGCTAGCCCTTTTCATTGGACTTTCTGCAGCAATGACACATAACAGTATAAAGACCACATAAAAATATACAAACATTTGTGATTTAATGTTAGGTAAAAACATAAAGCAAGATATACAACTCATGCATTATTATATAGAAGAGCACATGAAAATGCTAGTAGGTAAAATAAACAAATTATTCTTTCATTTGGTTTTGGAAAATTAGCTACCTTTGCCGTGTTCATAAATTTTCTATAATGTTGTAGAAACTTCACAATTTATATTTTAAGAAAATAAAATAGATGTAGAATGTTTCCAAAAGAAACTCTGAAAAACATTATTTTATGTCTGAAAGAGTAAGTTAAAATTATTTTTTTTATTTTCTGAATGAAATAGGAACAGTGCTTTACATATAATTGAGACTCAAATATTTATTTGACTGTGTAATTATTAAAATTATGAATTTGCCTTTAAATTGGGAGTTTTTGAATATAATTACTGGCAGAGTCCTTTTTCCACTTAAGCCCACAGAATGATTTCATCTTTCAGTCTCAGCCACTAAGTCACAGTGGCCACTCTTGACCTTCCTTGCTCTACAGGTTGTAACATGATCCACCAGCCTGCTCCAACTAGGAGAGCCTTTCCTTCTTGCTCACTCTCCATCTTCCCTACCCTGCAGTCTGTTCTGAATCTACCAGGCGTGACTCTTCTTGAACAGTCATATCACAACTCAGACAGCCACAGGAACACAGAACTCTTCAAGGAAATCACCATAAAGGAGGTTATACATTTATTCTAATGATGCTACAATTGTCCCTAGTCATATCATATTAGAAACTTCTCTTTTGGAACTACATTTGGCATTTGCAATTCCCTTTGCTTTGAAAAGCTGTAATAGTGGCAAAACCTCATCCTTTTGATGTTTGCTTTGATTTTCTTAGAAATACTCAAAAGAGGGGCTCCTGGGTGGCTCAGTGGGTTAAGCCTCTGCCTTTGGCTCAGGCCATGATCTAGAGTCCCGAGATCAAGCCCCACATCAGGCTCTCTGCTCAGCAGGGAGCCTGCTTCCCCCTCCCTCTGCCTGTCTCTCTGCCTACTTGTGATCTCTCTATCAAATAAATAAATAAAATTTAAAAAAAAAAAAGAAATACTCAAAAGATTCATCCAGTAATGGTAATTCCATTTGCATCCAAAACAAGTTATGACTTTAATCTATTGACACTTGTTTTCTATAATGGTTCACAAATGGACTCAATGAGTAATCCAAATATATTTTGAGCAATGTTACCATGATTGGAATAAAAATATAGCTTCTTATGGTGATTTCCTTAAGTAGGTACAAAAGTCTAGATAATATTATTAGTCAGTGGAAATAGAATTTCTAAGTTATTTTCACTTCTTGCTAAATTTATTTACATTGTTGTGAACTATAAAAATGTACTATAAGAAATGTGTAAATTCTCAAATTTTAAAAGCAATGCCGACTTAAATGTACAAAATCTGTAATATTTGTCAAAAACTATATGTAATTATCTTAGAAAAGTGCCTCAAGACAATACTTTGTGACATCCGAGGGACCTCTCAGAGCCAAGAAGGGTAAAAATGTGGGAGCTACCTATTAAAAAAGATCCCAGGTCCCTGTCTCATTCTGCCCACCATGAAGCCATCAACACAAGATGCAGTTTTATCTATTTTTGGCACTGGCATTCTAGTTATATTTTGCTTGAAGATACAGTTTGCTGCTAAATCAATTTTGAAAGGCACTACTACTTTGAGTACAAATACAGCTCTTTGCACCGCCCACGAATCTCATATATTC
Source organism: Taxidea taxus jeffersonii (assembly GCA_003697995.1). Lineage (NCBI taxonomy): Eukaryota > Metazoa > Chordata > Mammalia > Carnivora > Mustelidae > Taxidea > Taxidea taxus. The sequence goes on along the minus strand of RCUC01001947.1, from coordinate 39,397 downwards.
ACACATTTTACTTATTTATTTCATTTTATTTTACTTTGCTAAGTTACTTTCCTGGGGCTAAAGCTGATTTAAACGTGATAAGAATGTTCTGAGTTTCAGCTGATTAAATATGTAAAGATTCAAATGCAAAAATGTTCTGACACTGAGGAATGACAGAAATCAGTTTAACATCTCTGTAAAGATTAAGAATTTCAGTAAAAAACATTCAGGCTACATGTTAAAAGTAGAGCAAAACTATTTAGAGAATACGAGATGTGACTCTGGTCCAAATACTAAAGAGACTAGCAATGAGGTTCCTAAAACCTTCTGGATACCACCAACACATATAAGAATGGCCAAAATCCAGGACACTGACAACACCAAATATTGGCAAGGACGGGGAGCAACAGGAATGCAAAATGGTTCTTTGCCACTTGGGAAGACAATTGCCTTTCTTTCAAAACAAGACAAGCTCCTACCATATGATCCAGCAATTATGCCCCTTGGTATTTACCCAAAGGAGACAAAAACTTATGTCCACATAAAAACCTCCACATAGATATTTACAGCAGCTTTACTCATAATTCCCAAAACTTGGAGACAACCAAAATGTCCTTCAGTAGGTGAATGGATTCCTTAACTGTGGTACATCCAAGCAATAGACTATCATTCCACACTGAAAAGGAAATGAGCTATCAAGGCAGAAAAAGACAGAGGAAATTTAATTGCAGATTACTAAGTGAAACAAGATAATCTGAGAAGGCTACATACTGTATGATTCCAACTATATGATGTGCTGGGAAAGGCAAAACTATGGAAACAGTGTTAAAAAAAAAAATCAGTTGTTGCCAAGAGTTAGAGGAGCATGGGACAATGAATATATGCAGCATGGAGGATTTTGAGAGCAATGAAAATGCTCTGTATGATTCTATAATGATAGATATATGTCATTATACATTTTTCCAAACCCATGGAATCTACACCAAGATCAAACTATGTACTTTGAGTGTTTATGACATGTCAATGTAAATTCATCATGCAACAAATAGTACCACACTGGTTGGGAGGTTGATAATGGGGAGGTTCTATCTATGTGGGAATAGAGAATATGTAGGAAATCTTTATACCCTCACTTCAAATTTGCTATAAACCTAAAACTTCTCTAAAAAGATAAAGTCAATTAAAAAATCATACTAACTGCTCCACCTCTGGAAGAATACAAAATATGTGATAAAATTCAACACCTTTTCCTTAGACCTGGGGATGGGGAGAGGGAATATTCAGAGCAGCAGAAATAGGAGGAAACATCCTTACTCTTATAAAATCAATCTCCTTAAACTTGACAGCAAACCTAATGATAAAACACCTGAATCACTCCTTTTAAAAAAAACAGATTTCTATTCAACATCATATGGAAGATACAATCCAGCTCAATGACATAACAAAAAGAAATAAAGGAACAGCAACTGAAAAGAAACAAAGCCGTCATCATTTACTGATCAAGTTCATTAATTATATGGTTCAGATCCTACATATACCTTCTGAAGTATTAAAAATTATCACCTGTTTAATATCAGTGGTGAGTAAACAGAAGTTCATTACATGATTTTCTGTATTTTTTGTTTCAAATAATTTGTAATTTAAAATTTAGTATTTTTTCAACTTAAATGAAGTTTAAGAAAAATACTTGCACCTTGCTAAAGTAAAAATATCCTCCAGAGCCACATATTTAACATATCCAAATCGACTAAGCAAGGAAAGTAATTTCTAATCATTAATTCCTTAAATGAATATTGTGTAAGACATAAAGATCAATTAAAGTAACGTGTACCATAGATGAAAACAATACCTAAGAAAACATTCCCAGGAAAAAGATTAATTTCATACTTGGTAAACTGTCCCTTTGGCCTAAGGCTTAAGACATGAAAGTCTTAAAAAAAAAAATTCTGTAACAGATGTGTCCACATTCAAACACACAACTGGCTTCAAGATATGAAAAGCAAGACTTGGGAGACTAGAAACAAATGTATTTACGGACACTAAAAACTGCAAACAAGACTAAATCTCTTATAAAGTACTAGGCAATCAGAATTAAGATATGAAGAATAGTTAATGACTTGGCTGACTTTTTAAAGTCCGCAGCCATCTTGGATAAATTCATATATATGCATATATAAGAAGCCTTTATTCATATAGGAAATGCTTTACAACTATATCACAATCTCATTAGTTTCCAGAGCTGTGGTTCTCAGCCTGACCTGGAAGAGCTTCTCTAGGACGTGAGGCAGATCCATGAGAGGAGGCTGGACGCTGGCTCATTCCCTAGAGCCAATCACGGCTATCATCACTGAAGGCAGAATTCTATAGGAAGGGGTACGTTAACCTCCAGTTTGGGGACTGGTTGACCCTTTGTACCTGAAAGATTATCTAAGTTATCAAATTATTACTGGAAGAAATTCTGTTGCTTTGAACTGTAGACTATTAGAACGGGGTAGACATCTGAGCAAATGATACTATAACCACATTTTACACAACTTGGTTTGCTGCCAGTGTTTGCAGTCGTCAAATTTAATTTTAGTGACACAGTGAAATGTAGTGTGCCGCACATACAATATTAATGTAGCACATAATTGGGTAGTCCAAAATAACTTGAGTTTATGCACACTGATAAATGCTTGGTGAAATGCTCTGTCATTTATAGACCCCTCAAAAAAGTAAATTATAATATCCGTTCTAATTCAACTTGTTCATCCTTCCACTGATAGTTCTCTCCCATGGATGTACATTAGAAGGACCCAACCAGTTTGTAAGAACAAGCCCTGTTCTTTGGGATAATGAGAGAGAGGATCTTACGAAATTAGACAAATTAGCATACCCTGTCAGAAAACAGCAAAACAGTTTTCCCCATAGTTTTTTCATCCATAGGTCTGCTAGCTGAGGGAGATGACTCTCTTCTCATCTGTGTAGATTTACCACTGACCTGTGAGTTTACATGGGACTTTTTCAAATTTGCTAATAAATAACTACTTTATGGAGCCAGAAGAGGTGGACCATAAATAACAGGGCAGTAGCAAGAAACTTTTTTTTTTTAAAGATTTTATTTATTTATTTGTTAGAGCGAGCGAGCACAGGCAGACAGAGTGGCAGGCAGAGGCAGAGGGAGAAGCAGGCTCCCTGCCAAGCAAGGAGCCTGATGTGGGACTCGATCCCAGGACGCTGGGATCATGACCTGAGCCGAAGGCAGCCGCTTAACCAACTGAGCCACCCAGGCGTCCCGAAACTTTTTTTTTTAGTCTTTTTTTTTTTATTTAAGCTTCTTTTATTTAAACATATAATGTAACCCCACCACCCTCTCCCAACCCCTCTCCCCTCCAAACAAAAAAAGTTTGTTTTATGACATTAAGAGTCTCTTTTGGTTTGTCTCCCTCCCAATCCCATCTTGTTTCATTTTTTCTTTTCCTACCTTTTTTTTTTTAAGATTTTATTTATTTATTTATTTGTCAGATAGAGAGAGCGCGCAGGAGCAAGCACAGGCAGACAGAGCGGCAGGCAGAGGCAGAGGGAGAAGCAGGCTCCCTGCTGAGCAAGGAGCCCGATGTGGGACTCGATCCCAGGATGCGGGGATCATGACCTGAGCCGAAGGCAGCTGCTTAACCAACTGAGCCACCCAGGCGTCCCAGTAGCAAGAAACTTTTAACAAGCAAGTAAATTTTTCAACCCATTTCTCACTCTGTTCCAAGGATTGGAAAGCACAGCAGAGTCATTTTCATGACCCTAAAATCTACAAAGAAAGAAGGACATTGTGGGAAGGTCCTGACAATCACTGAGATTTTTTGCTTGAAATTTTTTCGTTTATCCCTGGTTTGAGTCTTTATGATTTATCTTTGCTTTTGTGAGGTTGTTTTTTTTTTTCCCCCGCTATCCTCTATGCTTAAACTTGGAGCAATGCCTTAGTAGTTTGTTTGCTGAGGGATGGGAAAGTCCATGTTAAAATGTTTTCCCCATCCAGGAGTGCCAGGGTGGCTCAGTCAGTTAAGCATTTGCCTCTGGCTCAGGTCATGATCCCAGGGTCCTGGGATTGAGCCCCCATGTGTCAGGCTCCCTGCTCAATGGGGGATCTGTTTGCCCTTACCCCTCTGCTCCTGCTCTCTCTCAAATATACTAAAAAAAAAAAAAAAAAAGTTTCCCCATTCAGTTTGTTGTCCTCACAATACAAACTGATTTATGGAAGTCACTATGCACACAAGGCTTTTTAAACAAGACTCCATTAGTGCTTCACAAATGCTATATAAGAAAAACTAGAACAAAGGACCAAATCCTTAGAAATAGGTATGTCTTTGGTCCCTTGGAACTAGTTAGCTCCATGTAAACATACAACTGCCTAACTTCTCCCTTCCAGCATGGTATCCTAGACAAAATGGTGGTTCTAGACTTACAGAGTTAAGAATTCCAGTACCAGGGCACCTGGGTGGCTCAGTCGTTAAGCGTCTGCCTTGGGCTCAGGTCATGATCCTAGGGTCCTGGGATCAAGCCCCACATCAGGCTCCTTGGTAAGCGGGAAGCCTGCTTCTCCCTTTCCCGCTCCCCCTATTTGTGTTCCCTCTCTCACTGTGTCTCTGTCAAATAAATAAATAAAATCTTAAAAAAAAAAAAAAGGAATTCTATTACCAGATTTGTCATGTGTGAGCTGAAGATCTGCCAAAAACATTTTCTTTTCCTTCTGAGATTTCCAAAGAGGGGAATCTTTCAATCTTCTCTACATCTTTGAAGCTTCCAAACATACACACACACACACACACACACACCCCAAACCAAACCACCTTCCCCCTTAGCAAAGACCCTGGCTCAAACTTCTTAGAATAAATAGACTTCTCTTAGCTTCCTGCCCAACGCCCTACCTAGTAACTCACTAAAATATGTACTTCTGCTTCCCGCTTCCCTGCCGCCATGGAAGAAGCTGTGACCTTCCTCCTGCCCATGTAAGCATGCAACCTAGGCCTTGGAGCCAACTCCTGTCCACTTCTTTGAGAACTTCCTCCATCAACTACCCTCCTTTTATGCACCTTCAATACTTTCTCTCAAGTATTTTCCCATCAGAAAAGTAAATATCATCCAGTCTTTCCCATCTTTATTAAAACACATCACACATATCCCCATCTATTTCTTTTTTCCGTTTCACAATCATATTTCTCAAAAGAGATGTGAATACCTTGAACCATACTCTTCAGTTCACTGCAAACAGGTTTTACTCCCCATCACTCTTCTGACACTGTTTCATCCAAAATGGTTAAGCCAAAAATGAGTAGATAGCCACAGTATTAGATACCATTAATTTTGTCTGTTCCTTGATCTATTCCTTTGTCTTCCATAATGACACTTCTGCTTCCTACATACCTCTCTGGGACTCCTCTTTAGCTCTCTTCAGGGAAACCACTTCTTCTGCCTGTACCCGAGGTATCATGGTTCCCAGCGGTGCCATTCCCAGTCTCCTGCTCTTCTTCTCTCTCTTCCTCGAAGATTTCTCCCTCTCTCTTACCTTCAGTTATATTTCAAATATGTCAATGACAATCAAATCCTTGTGGCTAGCCTAGACGGCTCCCCTGAGTATCTAAATTTACTATGTCCAACTGCCCACTGAAATCTCTACCTGAATGCTGACACATATTTTATCGTCAATTTATCTAAATTGGACTCTTCTTCCCACCTCACTTTCTCAGCCAGCTGTTTTCAGTTGAAGCACAATCATCTACACCACGGTCTATACCAGTCCTCTAAGAATCATTTTTTACCCCCTCCTTCTATACATAGATCAAATCAATCTCTTAAGTCCTAGTGAAACCATTTTCTAAGATCTTGGAAATCTGCCTATTCTTTCTACTCACATTATTTCTTCCAGACTTCGGGTGGATTACTATAACAACTTCCTATCTCCTGACTTTCATTTGTTTCTAAACCAGGGTTCAGCAAAGAACAGCCTACTGGCCAAATCTGACCACCCGCCCCCCACCGCCTGGTATTGTAAATAAAGTTTATTGGAATACAGCCATGTTCAATCGTTTGTACATGAATGTACTGTCTACTGCTGCTTTGGGGCAATGCTAACAAACAAGAAGGACACCATGACCCCAAAGCTGAAATTACTTACTGTGTGGTCCCTTACAGAAAAGCTTCACCATACCCTCCTCTAAACCATTCTCTGCCTTTTCCAAAAGAGCAATAAACCATTTCTCTACCCAAGGGCCCCAAATGGCTCCCCAATTCTTACAGGGAAAAATTCAACTTTCTTAGCACATCAATTAAGGTAATTAAAAAATCAGACTTAGGCCATTCTAGCCTCATCTACATCAAACCCCATTCTCTAACATCAAAAACTATGTCATGCCCATAGTATGCCTCAGAGACTTGCACGTGTGAGGCTTCTCCCTTGAAGTCTTAGCTAATTCCCCTAGACTAAATTTAGACCAATCTAAGTCTAGATTTACCTGGCCAGCTCTTACTTTCTCTTTAAGATTCAAATGAGATGCTGTGTCTTTAAGGAAATCCTCCCTAATTACCACATTTTAGTCAGGTGTGTCTCTTTCTTGCTCCCATAATTCCCTAGGCTTCCCTCTCCATCTCACTCTATAATAACTGCTTCTTTACTTCTTTGCCCATCTTTTAACTATAAAGTTATTGTAGACAGGAACCATAACTTGTATACCACTGTATCAATAAAAACTATGAGAATGTCTGTGCTTAAGAAATATTTGCTTACTGAATGAATGAATGGTAGTTATCACTCTGAACTTTTTCTCAACTGTGCTGTGAAATGAAGATAATAAAATCTAACCTATAGCTTATTTGATGGTGATGTATCATTTATACACCCCCTAGAATATGCCTATTAACTTACCATTATTTAACACCCAGTAAATGCAACTATACTGTCCATACCTCCCAGAAATGGACCAGATTTCTAGTCCCCTAGCTTAAAAGAACAAAAATATAAGTATATACAGCCTTTGCACTCAAGAAACTTACAAAGTGATAGGTGGCAGGAAAAGAAGTCACCACAAGTTAAAGTGCAGAAAAACTGATACTCTGAGATGTCCAACTAAAAGGACTGCATTGCCAGATGGTGTGTTTTAAATAGTAAGTTATAATTGGTTCATCATGATTTTGGGGGTTAAGATTTTATTAATTTGATTATTTTAAGGAGAGAGAGCATGTGTGAGAGACAGAGAGCAGGAGCAGAGGGGAGGGACAGAGGGAAAGGGAGAAGCAGGCTCCCCACTGAGCAAGGAGCCCAATGTGGGGCATGATCCCAGGATTCTGGGATCATGACCTGAGCCAAAGGCAGATGTTTAACCAACTGAGCACCCAGATGCCCTCATGATGTTTTAGAATGTGTTGGAATAAAACTGAAATGCAACCCTGTAGAGTTAGAACAACAAAAATAACAAACATCAATGGTGAGGTTAATTTAGAAATAAAAATAAGTACAAAAACTTTGTCAGAGGCTTTCCACAAATGTCTTATCTGAAATTATAGAAAACAAAATATATATTGGATTTAAACTGTGCCTTTCTGAAGGACACAACAGTGGGTTCACCAAAAAAGAAATACCAATGACTTATACACAAAATAATTTTCAAGCATATGAGTGGAGATTCTGGACTCATAAAACCAAGATGGAGTCTGTTTTACTAACTTGGGCAATAGCTGAACTTCAGTTTCATCATCTGTAGAAATGAGATAACACTATACTAGTCAGGATGCTGGTAGCCTCGAGAAACAGAAACACTAATTCAAAATAGATTAAACAATGAGAGACACGACATCATACTCAGCTATATCTAAAATTTAAAAAAAAAGAAGAAGAAATGGCCTCTTCTTGGGTTTCTTTGCTTATGATCATGGATTCACGTCCAGAAATACCAACCAACTCTCCATGTCTCCTTGTCCAGAACTGAGTAACTGATTGGCTAAATGAATGTTGAATAAGAATCACTCCTATATCAATTAGGCCAAACCCAAAAGTTAGAGGTGGGATAGCTTACAAAAGAGAACAGATTACTGGCGGGGGGGGGGGGGGTGGGGGGGGGGTAGCAAAGACTCTGCCTTTGGCTCAGGTCATGATCTCAGGGTCCTGGGATCGAGCTCCGCATCGGGCTCTCTGCTGAGACTGCTTCCCTCCTCTCTCTGCCTGCTTCTCTGCCTACTTGTGATCTCTCTTCCTGTCAAATAAATAAATAAAATCTTAAAAAAAAAAAAAAGTGGGGAAGCGAGATGATGACTTTCTAAATGACCATCAGTATCTACCATGAAATATTAATCTTATGGTTTGATACAAAGATTAAATAAAAAGATGTGCTTAAGGGTTTTGCTTAAGGGTTGGTATATAGATATGATAAATCCTCAATAAATATAGCTTCTTAAAATATTTCATTATTGGGACGCCTGGGTGGCTCAGTTGGTTAAGCGGCTGCCTTCAGCTCGGGTCGTGATCCCAGAGTCCTGGGATCAAGTCCCACATCGGGCTCCTTGCTCGGCAGGGAGCCTGCTTCTCCCTCTGCCTCTGCCTGTGCTTGCTTGCTCTCTCTCCCTCTCTCTCTGTCAAATAAATAAATAAAATCTTTAAAAAAATTTTTTTTCATTATTCAAAGTCTAGGGGCTCTGTATTAATCATGAATTAGATTTTCCTCATGCCTCTAGTGTCTTAGCAAACAAACAATAAATGTTAGCTACATTTAATAATAGCAATAGTACACATGCATAGAGAAAGTCTGAAAGTATATATACAAAAATATTAAAAATAGAATTCTCTAAGAGGTTAGATCATAAATGTTTTAAATGTGTAATTTCATTTTTGCTTACCTTGATTTTAAGCATTCTGTACTAAAAGTGTGGAATAAAAAGTGTTTCAAACATTTTCTTTCTCCTTCATAAATTATAAAGTTGTGTGTGTGTTACCACCTGGTCAGTATAATTTATCAAAATGTTAATTTATGTTTGTCTCCCCCATGTTTCCTTTCTTCTGTTTTAAGCAGATAGCCAGGCACTTCGTATTTCCTTGATTTGGGGATTTTTTTGACACAAAGGAGAAGTTACTTGAAGACAAAAGTCCTTCTTATCTTTTGCAAAACATAAAATTAGATTCAAGATTGTTTATCTTCTGGATAAACCTCTGGGGACAGTGGGGAGAAATAAAACATCATTGGGGAATACTAGAAATATGAGTCTTATTCTCTCAGTTTATCAAAAAAGACAAAATTCTAGAGGTCCCATGACAGCAGAGTCACTCTATGGTAGTATCTTCTGGGAAGTGGCCAAGGAAATGGCTTCATTATCTGCTAGGGAAGAAGGATTTTAGACATAAGCTCTTCACTTATGTCTTACAAAGGCATAACGATCTATGTCTTCAGCATGATAGGGGAGCAATGTGCCCTGAAACCACAGGACATCATGCCATCAAGCCCATGGATACAGTGGCATCTCAATGTGGGCCAGTGTGGTCCTATAACTGATGACCTAAGAGCTGGCTTATGTTCCAGCACTAAGTAAGACGTTAAAATCTTAACTAAATCTCTGTAGAGAAGTGTTAATTACAGAGATGTCTGAGATTGAACTTTACCTTCGCCAAATGAGAGCTCAGAGCCACATTTAGTTGATTTTAATAAAGTTCTTTCTTATTTTTCTGATTTGGGGAATAAAAAGGAATTCTTTTCACTAAAAATAAGTGTTTTTTTAAAATTTATTTATTAAAGAGAGAGCTCAGGCGAACAGAGTGGTAGACAGAGGCAGAGGGAGAAGCAGGCTCCCTGCTGAGCAAGGAGCCCGATGTGGGACTCGATCCCAGGACGCTGGGATCATGACCTGAGCCGAAGGCAGCCGCTTAACCAACTGAGCCACCTAGGCGTCCCTAAAAATAAAAGTTCTTAACATACTTATAGTGCCACAGAGGAAGGATTAAAACTGAGAGATGATTTGTTTTAACCCACTTGCTTTAAGAATACAGATTCTGACTCAGGGGAAGGTAAGGTAAGGTGCATGTCTTAGCCATGCACACACAGGTTCTTAGTGGCACAGCCAGGGCTGGAGTTCAGGCAGCCTGATTCCTATTCCACAGCTCTTTGCATTACATCCATAATGCCTCCTCTTTTGCAAAGATAAGTTAGAAGCGTAAATGTGTTTTGCAAAAGGATTACTCACTACTCAAAATGCTCAGAGGAGATCTATAATCGCCCTATGCTTTTGATGACAGAAGCCATTTCTCCTTGCATTATATAACTAATGTGGATTTGGAGACATCAGAAGATCTCATCACACAGATGTCATATGAGGGAAAGGGTATCACTGAAACCTTTTCCTTCTGTTGCCAGTTCGTGTTCTTCGCCCAGCATCAAATGACCTCTTAGGAGATGTGGTATGCTCACAGGCAGAGACCACAGGAGCCAGACACCTTCACCTTCTATTCTGGGAGATGACACACAGAATCTCTTGGTGGCCTTGGTCAATCCCTTCATTTTCCTGCCTTGTGCCTCTTGAACTCTGAAGTTATGTTGGCTGCGTTAATGGTGGTGGAGTGAAAAGAGGCCTCAAAAGCGCTTAGGAAGGATGACACACAATCTCCCTTTTGTCCTTTAGATAAATACATTCTTCGGTGTTTGGATTAGAAATATTAGAAAAGGGTATTTGTCCCATTTTCTGGTTTGGGGGTAATCAATTTATATGCACTACAGGGGTTGAAGACTCTGGTATTGAAAGGTTGTGTACGCCACAACAACCATTCAAGAGTATTTCACTTTCTGTCAGACCACGTGTCTGAGGCATACATCAATTCTGTGTAATCTGTTCATGGAAAGCAGTGCAAACTTCTGCTGTTCCCAAGAACAGAGATAAGAGGAAGAGTTTCAAGTTATTAGAATTTTCTTCAATGTAAAGAAAATATTTTTAAAAAATATTTTATTTATTTATTTGACAGAGTTCACAAGTAGGCAGAGAGGCAGGCAGAGGGGCGGGGGGGGGGGGAGCAGACTCCCCGCAGAGCAGAGAGCCCAATGTGGGGCTCGATCCCAGGACCCTGGGATCACAACCCGAGCCGAAGGCAGAGGCTTCAACCCACTGAGCCACCCAGGTACCCCAAGAAAAGATGTTTAATATTTAGATCAACATTTATGTTTCTCAAAACCCTAGTCCCCTAAGCCTTACTTGGAAAATACTGCATAACGTAGCAATTTTTTAGAAAAATCACAATTATTCATGAAAATACAAAGGGCCCTAAAATGTTGTGTATAATAAAGAAATGTGTATTAATTGTGGAACCCAGAACTTTGCAAACTTCTTTGACCATAGAATACATTTTCCCTCGAGCATGAATTAACCATATCCATGAACTGGCCCTCTGAAAACACAATTCTGGATTGCAAAGTACTTTTCTCAAAAAAAGAGGCATTTCTGTCACCAGAATTTCTAGCATGATTATAAGATCAACTGCCAGGAAGTTTCTGGGGATTTCTGCAGTGGATGGGATCCTGGACTAAGAGACTTCAAAGAGCCCTTTCAATTCCCAAGATTCAATGATTCTATTCCACTCTAAATCAGTAACATTATTTAATATCTGTTGTGGCTACTGTTAGATATAAAGAGTAGCATCTTCTGCATCTACTATTAGACACAAATGCCACAATTTGTCACAGAAAAGCCCCTTAGATTCCTTATCTCATTACATCTGTGTAATAAGCCTGCAAGGAAGGTATTCTAACCCCCAATTTACAGGTGAAAAGGAAACTGAGTGTCAAAGAGCTCAAACGAATTGCCCAAGCGGCACAGCAAGGACTGAAACCAAGGTCCAAGCGTTTTCTGTGGTGCGGTACCACTTTCCTATATCACACTGGTCTCATAGGAGATCGTGTGGGGTTGGATCTGGAATATGGGTGGCTCAAAGGCATGAAATGTTATTTTGGGTATTAGCCTCTGTAGTCATTAGTAATATTATATAAATAATGCACTGCTTCCTTGAGCTCCTAGCATCAACTCCCTTTTACTTCCACTTCTTTCCTTCCTGCTCCCCTGTGGTGCTGCTCCTCTGGGCACAAGGTAGGCCTATTCTTCCTGGGCCCCTTGGGACTGGATGCAGCCACTGGCCCAGTGCTTGCCATGCAGTTGTGCACAAAAAGTGGTACATGCTGCCTCCTGACTGGAGCATCTAATTGCAAGGGTGTGTGTGCGCACACCAGAGAGTTTTCTCATGCTCCTCATGACAACCACTGATGTCTGAGAGAGCCGCAAGTGCTACAGCCTGGACCCCTAAGAAAGACTAGAAGCAGCAGAGCCCCCTGCTGACCCATATTGGGCATGCAACAGGAATCTGCTTTTAGGTTTGGGTTTTGGATCTTCATACCCTAGGCCAATGTTTATCAAAATTTACATGCACAGAAATCAGCTGGAACGCCTTCCCCAGAGATAATCATTCAGTAGATAGTACATCTTTAGATCAAACTTCTAGCAGACCTTTGGAAATTTGGATTTATAAGAAGTTTCTAGATTGCTTTGATGGCTCCCAGACCACACTGTAAGTAGCACTAACCCTGCCACTCCTGACTGAGGGATGTAGCTGTCCTCTGCTCTCCATTCAGGTGGTACCTTAGCACCACTTTCATTTGCTCCATCTGACTTAACACAACTATGGCTATTTATTTGTTTGCATACTCATCATCTAGCTCCTCCATTATGGCATAAACTCCAAGTGGATTGAGACTTTTTTATTACAGCATCTCCAAGATGCTGAATGAGACTCAGAATCGCAAAACTGAATACAGGAATGAATGAGTTGTCAAGAAGTGTGTTCTTGCTATTGTGTGTTCTGCTGTTGGTCTTAATATCTGTCCAAGCCCTCATCTCCTAAACATCTTCTTTGAATAACGGGACACTGACAGGAACAAGCACATAAACAGATCTAGTTAAAGGAGGCCTCAGCTCCACCCAGCAACCGCCTTTATGGGTGCAGAGCCACCTGATGTGGCCAACAGTCAAGGCTGCTGAAACCCTAAGTGTAAAATGTCTCTCTCTGCCCTGACTCCAGAGCTTTGAGGGCAAATGGAGCCAAAGAACCCAGGTCCACAGGACAAAGTTGGATTTTTCTTTTCCTATTTTCCTTCCTCACATCTCCATGAGAGACAAGCCTTTGAGGACACAATGCCTAGACTCAGCATGAAAGCGTTTCTCAGTGAACCATGTCCCTGGCAGCCCAATCTGTATTTAAATTACATGAAAAATTCATGAGTTTCATAGAAACAACTTCAACCCATTATCATCACATACTCCTTTGTCTGGGAAAGAGATTCCTACTGGGCACTGAGGAAGATGGCAGAGAAGAGGCCAGTGTTAAGAATAGCCAGCACATGGACAGGCCATCAGTCACTACCACTTATGGTCTACCTCCTTCACAAATGGGACTTCTAGTGATGTCTGGGGGCGGGGGAGAGAAACCACACAAAAGAGCCAACAGCATGTATCTGCAGGTCCCTGCATCATTTCTTAACTGGCGGAAAAAATAATTTCCATGTCTACTACATATAAAAACAATTCAGAAAAATTGGAATTTAGATTTAGAGATACATAAAATGAGACCCAGATTTACACAGAATAATATGTTTGAGTTGGCTTTAGATTCCCCTTTAACACCCGTCTCCCCGCCAAAGAAAAAGCGGTAGGGAGCAACAGTGATAGAAGGAACAGGCAAGCCATGAGTTAATAATTGTTGCAGTGAAGTGAATACATGAGGGTTAATTATAAAATTCTCTCTACACTTGTGTATGCTTGAGCATTTTCAGAAAAAAAAAATTTTTTTTTTAAATGAGATTTTTTTCATCCTGTGGATCATAAGAAAGAAAAAAAAAATCCCAGTGCAACTTGCTAGGTAGGAAAACAAGCAGATACTAAGTGGCAAAGGCAGTCTCCTGTGGTTCCTGGGATGGGGGCACATGGGTATACTTTAACATCGTTTACACTGTCTGTGATAACACAGTGTAATGGAGCAAAGTATATTCTCAACAATTGTCAGTGTGGGAAGAAAGGCATTTGTAAAGATTTATTGTCACTGTTTTTTCTTAAAGCTTGATGTTTTGGAGTTACTCTTCGAGTAAAATAAAAGGTGTTTCTTGTGCTGGAGGTATTTTACATGCTTCTCTTGTTAAGCAATACTTTCTTTTTTTCTCTTCTACAATGAGTGTGGTGGGGAAAGTCTGCACTTGAACCTTGGAGAGATGCATGGAAAGTGTGTTGTCCCTTAATTCTCACTTAAAATAATTAATAATGTAAGCATTATTTCAAAAATTTATCATCACCACAACTTACACTAGAACTAACTTAAACCCATGTGGTGATTTTATATTTTTAATCCAAAAAAATTTAAAAAGGCAGTTATGAGAAAAAAAGCATAAAAAGATACTGCAAACCTTCATGACACTGAATGCTTGCTCAATTCATGCCCCCAAATTGTCCAGCCTATGCCCCTGATGGAGGGAGAGGGTTGCCAGTCAAGAAAGCCAGAATGGGAAAGAAAGATGCTGTTCTTGGGAGCCAGAAAGACCCACGTTGGAATTCTAGCTCTATCTCTTCCTAGCTGCGTGACCTTGAATGGCTTACTTTACCTCCCTAAATCTCATCTGTAAAACAGGGAATGATATTACCTCTTCATATCACTGAATCACAGTAAAGTATTGATCAGAGCAGAATCTATGGTTTGGGAGGAAAGGAGATTATTCATGAGAAACTTTGCAGGGCAACATGTCCTTGGGAGTAGGGAAGGTAAAGGGGAGGGGCAGGGAAGAAGACAAAATAAGGACAGCAAACAGGAAAGCATAGGGATAGTTCACATTCTTTTATATCGAGGGGGAGAGTAGTCAAGAGCAAAGACAGATGAGACCCAGTCAAGTTCACGTTCTGGGTTTAATCTGTACTGAGCATACTCCAATACCCAGGTGCCCTGGCAAGATGCCTCTGATGTCTGATAATTGCATTATAATGAGGCACCACATGAAGTAAAATAAGCCATAATTAGGAGTGGCACCAGAGTCTACTTAACTCCATCTGGGAAAGAACCTAGAAAAAAAGTCTGTGAATTTTATAAAAAGGGAAGAAAATGAGGTATCTATAAAGAAGTTAACCTGAGTCTATGCATCCAAGAGAGAGCTTTATCTGTCATTTACCTGTAACTACTCTAACAGTGTTTCATCAGCCCTCGATAATAAATTTATGTTCTAGGGTCAAGCCACTCTCATTGCTTAGAAGGAAATGCCAACAATAAGCAGCCCAGAGTTCAGGAAAGAGGATTCACTTTCTCCTGGGGCTCCGTGAAAGAGTCAGAACAATGCAGAGGGCTGGGTGAACACGGATAAAACAGGGAGCTCACAGTTGCCAGACTGTGGTGAAAATTAAATTAGTAGGATAACATATGTGAGGTATCTGGAATGTACTATGCCTTCAATAAATAACTCCTACAACTATCTCCATCATGGTCAGCATCGTTGGGGTTGTGACAAGTACTACTACTCTCCCCTCAAACCGGGTTGGCTTAGTCCTGCTTAGAGACTCAACTCTTGCCTTTGACCTTAATGCCAGTCTCAGCAACCCCTCACAGGTTGCAAAAGTAATCCACATGTGCCCAAAGCATTCAGGAACAATGGAGAATTACCCAAGACAAATGAAAGGCTTTACATCACACTGCTGAGAATGAAGTCTAGATAATTCCTTTTGGATGCATCAGAAATCAGTCAGGATTTTCCTGGCCATCCAGCTATCTCTTCCTTGACCTTTCATTGAGCCTGGCCAAGCCTCACCAATTGACTTCCCATTCCCCAGACCCCTCTAGTATTCCCCAACCCTTCCATTCTCTTAGAAACCTCAACTGCTTCCTCCCTCTGTTACACAGGGCAAGTTCTCATCTGCTCAACCTTCTGAACTCTTATTTATATATCTCATCCAGCAGCAAAGAAAGGGTCTTCAGCTATAAGAGACTCTCTCCAAAGAAATTTTAAAAAGTGCACTTAGTGGCATCACAACCATGATCATCAAAGTATCTAGTTCTAATCTCACTTCACTAATCTTCCAATCTCACAGTGATTCTTTGGCTCTTTTTCCTCCCCTCAGAACTACTTACTAGCAAAATTTTCTCCCCAACCCAATTGCAAGCATGGCTCAAGGCCTGTTAGGGCATTTTCATGCTGTCTGGGTCAGTTTTCAGCTGTCAGTCCTGTTGACCAACTTCCCCTCCATCAACACCCAGGATGTCAGTTAATTCATCTGGATGTTCTGTCTGTGCTTAGGTGCTGTGATAAAAGACAAGGCAAGAAAATTTGGTGAAGGAATTAAGGTTCTGCCCAACTTAAAATCAGACCCCAAGCAAACGCCAATCACATCTTTGGTTTCTTAATGATGACACGTCCTGAGGTGGGCTATGACTAAACTGTGGTACGTCAACGGCTCACACGCGCCAGTGTACACGTGCACTTGAAAGTGCAAAACAAAAAGGCAATCTTGAGGGCCAAAGCTGCCTTCATGGTTTAAGAGCTTTAGAAGGGCTGGCTCATCTGAATTTTTAAGTAAGTACCAGCCTAAAATATAGTAACTTCCAATCTATGCTAACTCAGCGTTTACTAATTGAGATTCACCAGACACAATATTCTTTCTCATGGAGTTCATACGTCTTCCCTTTTCCACAAAAGAAGATTTAATTCTAAACACAAGAAGAAGAAAAGGAAAAATGAGAGCAGACATAACCCGGTCAAAAAACTTGGATTTATGGAGTTCAACCTCGAAAAAAAAAAATTTTTTTTTTTAAACATCAAGCATGTGAATTAAAGCTCCCACCAGGCAGCTATAATTTCTACAGCAAGCACTTGGCAGGTAATCCGAGCACACTGTGATACGGGTAGCAAGGGGATCGTCTTCGCAGAAAACCAGACCCTCTTCCCGACAGGCCAGGGGGTGAGTAAAAAGCACACTCACTTTGCAGCTATAATAGGGTGTTTCCTACTTAATGGACCTTTGAGAATAAAAAGAACAAGAAAATACCCAAGAAGGAAAGGCAGTTCTCAACCAGAGTGTAAGCAGGAGCCCATGAAAAGCAAAAGGCAATGAAGCAAAGGAGAGTGACCTGAAACTGTGATTCCCATCATGGTTGCAAAACTGCAGGCAAATCAATAGAAGAGAATGAAAATACAATTCATTCATTATGTATCAGTTGTATTATCAATCCAACAGAAGGCTCTTGATATTCTTCAAGCTAATTATTTCATTCATTTAGATATTTTTCAAACAATTCATTATTTTTAGAGACAGACTAAATCTACTGTCTCCAGAATAATATTTTTGATTTCTTGTCTGTTCCCAGACAATATGGCTTCATACTTCAGTCTTCGAAGACTTAACACTATATTTCACAGCTAGTCTGAGTCAAACCACACTGTCCTAAAAAAAAAAAAAAAATCTACTGTACACCTGAGTTTAGGGAAAAAGGTAAAGATATACCATATCTGCTTCTAATACAGCACAGAATACAGGTCTCCCCCCTCTCCTTACTCCTTAACATGTAAAGACAGGCACCCCATACAGGAGTGGTGGAGAATCCCTGAAATTAAAGTGGGGACCCAAATGGTACCAGTTGATTTCATGCAGACCAGTAACAATTACAAGCAGCATTGCCTGAACTTACTTTTTGACTCTGTGGTTAACTGGCTTGATAATGAATTCTTCGTGGAGTGGCATTCATACTATTTGTAAACATGATCTCCAAGGGAATGAAATTATTCGCTCTTGTTCTGTTCTGATCAGTTGTCCTCTCACTGAGGAGGAGCTCTTCGGAACAAGGTCACGTTATTCTCTACCTTGGGTTTGCACTTTTCTGTTCCCTTCTGTTTGATGCTTCTCCCTGAGAAGAGCCAGCTGGAATGTCCTAAGAATCAACAGGCCAGAATCACCAAGATGATGAGGAAAGAGCACTATAGCAGGCATCAAAGCCTGGATTCTGGGCTATGCTCTGACATTGACTCAATCGCATTACTGCAATATGCAATTTGCATCATGGAAGTGGCGAAGGCTCTCCATCTTTAAAAAAAAAAAAATACAAAACAGCAGCAACCACAACAACAGTGAAGTCATTATCACAGTGAAGTCAGGTGTCATAAACTCGCAGCCCTTGCACTCTTTCTGCTCTGTTGCATTTGGCCAACAAATATGCTAATTTCTTTAACCGGGAGATTTCAGGTAACAATGCAGATTTAGAGATTCTCATTGAAAATTTGCCCATCAGTAAAAATTCAGATTCATGGATTATCTTGAAAATTGGTCAGATCTTATGAAGTAAACCTACATTTATGCTTGTCGAGAATTGTTGCTTGTCAAGAGAGCATGGGCTCTCCAATTTGCCGCGTCCTAGTCACTCACAGTGATTCATGTACACTTATCCCAAGTCACTTCCCTCTGGTAGGTTACCTGACGGGAAGGTGAATTAAGGCACCTGCGTTTGCTGCAAAGAGTCAAGAAGGGGCAAAGGTAGGCAAGACAGGATTGCAAGGTAACAGAGAGCACGAGAAGCCATAGACACACATCACAGACAGAGGCTTGAACGCGTAGGCACATTTACAAACGGATCACAGCCTCCCATTAGTTAGGCAGTCTCCCCCTTCACTGCTGGATATACAATAGATAAATAAATAGCAAGAATACATGTGATATATATTTAGATTGCACATTAGACTTTAAAATCTGTGCCTAACTGAATGCATTAGTCCGTGTTTTCTGTTTATGTCTCCACAATGCCATGGAAACACAGTGCGGCATGCTAATGGGTCTCTCCTGGCAATAAATAAACAAAGTCTTTGTCTATTCATGTTTCAATTTCTTTTTTTTTATGTAATTTACTATTTCAAAAAAGAAAACAGATCGGTGGCATGTTTTTTTTTTCTCCCTGCCCCTTCCCCGTTTCCTCTCTTGCAAGAAATGCAAAATGCACCTTCTAGTGGTTACTGAAATCCAAACCAGCACCATCAGCACTCAGGCAGGATTCTCCCAGCCAGACTCCTCTTTCGCCTTTTACAAAACGCCATGATAATTAAACTCTATAATGAGGTTCTTCAAGTATTTCAGTCTAACCCAAAGAGCACTTAATATAGTTGTTTAAGGCTGAAAGCTGATATAAAACAGACATTAAATCTGGTGGGTTTCACTCCCCCCCTTCAGTCTAATAGGCAATAGCCAGTCCATTTTTACAGAGATAGCAACAACAGTCACAGCTCTTAAATGGCTCTGTGATACTGGCGACACATTCTCGCCTCCCCGGCTCGCACGGCACGTGGGAGCAGACAAGCTGCTCACCACACCGTCGCCGCGATGTGCAGGTGAAACCCAAAGCCCAAAGTGCTGGGGGTCCGATGTCTCACAGGGCAGCTCTCTCCTGTCTGGCACCTGCTATCCCCCACTGCACAGTAACTCAAAACTTCGGAAGGCTGATCATTATCTCTGTGGAGCAGTGGGCAGATTTCACCAGGTTGCGCAAGCCCGAAGAGGGTGCACTGCACCTACCAGTGCAGTGGCCTCAGTCACCGGGGGAAGGAGAGGTGGGCAAGTCAGGGAACCCTCTGGCGAGCTGGCACAATGAACTCCTGCAGGGACCTCTGCTAACTGACCTGGCAGCCTCCCATCACAGGCCCTGGCAATCCAGCCACATCCCAACCACAGACTGCGTGCGGTCAACCTCGGAGCCGGAAGCTAGCATGCAACTATTTTTATCAGTAATGAAATGCGGTGTGTGGACCAGACTTCAAAGCATTCAGCAAGAGATCTCTCCTAGCATCGCCCAAGGAGAGGAATTTTTTCCACTAGTAATTGTCAAGTGCTGGACCTTTAGTCAGAAAACAAAGTGTCCACTGAGACGCTTTCCTTAGGTAATAATCCCATGCTAATGTCCTTTATTTTTCTAAAGTGATATATAATAATCTATGCATCTCAGCTGCATTTCCACTGCTTTTGTAAAATAATAATATTAAAATAGAACACCATTACTCTGCGCTTCTGAGTATGTTGCCATTATTATCCCCCTGTCACCAATTAAGAAAAGTTTTTAAAGAGGTAAATAGCATGTTCAGGGTCAGAACGCTAACAAGTAGACAAGCTCGTTACCACCTTGGAAGAAAACCAGGTCATCTGATGGCAGAGCCCCTATTTCTTCCACCCACATCTTGTGAGCATTTACTCTGAGTCCCACGTGGTGCTGAAATGTTTTCTTCAAACTTTTGAATTTCTGTGACCCATTTCATCCCGAAAAGAAAACACCATTAAGATGCATTTTTTTTTTTCCTTTCAGTCATGGGTGCCAGGAAGAGCCAGAGCAATGCCCAGTTTATCGGTACTTCTTCCTTTGGGGACAATTTTTTTGTCATTTTCTTGTATTTATTGTTTATAACAACTTCTTGCTCCGCTTCCGTTGGATGACTGCTCCTCCCTGAAGCCCTGTTGTTGCTCTACATCGTGTTTATCTTAGCAGCTACTCCAAATCGTCCACAAATAAGGCAAGGTATAAATACAGGTGTTTCTGCTTTATTGTCACAAATGGGTCCTGGAGAAAGCTCCCATTCAACATCTCATGCACTGGAGATAATAAGGTTTATGGGGGAAACGGGAGTAGGGCAGGTGCCTCAAAAGCGATGACGCATGATAACAATTGCCCTATCCCAAACAATAGTGATATTAACACAATTCCAGCCCAGTTAAGGGTCCTCAGGAACCCTGGGGATGCACTTAGAAACTCATTCTTCCTTTGTATCCTGGCCTTATGTTCTCTCCTTCGAGACGCCTGCCCTAGGTAACACGGTATTCTAAGAGAGACCAATTTCACCAAAATATGATTCAAGGGTAACCGTCTTCACCTTTAAATTTTTATTTATCTATTTTTTTGGAGGGGGCTGGGGCAGTGGGAGGGAGGTGACACTGCTGGGACTGTTTTCAGCTTTTTCTTTTCTTTTTTTTCCCCAATATTTTATTTATTTGTCAGAGAGAGACAGAGAGAGAGAGAGGGAGAGAGCACAAGCAGGGGGAGTGGCAGAGGGAAAAGAAAAAGCAGGCTCCCAGCTGAGCAAGGAGCCCAAAGCAGGACTCGATCCCAGGACCCTGGGATCATGAACTGAGCCAACGGCAGATGCTTAGCCAAATGAACCACCCAGGAGCCCTTGTTTTCAGCTTTTTTCATCTGCACTAACAGCCTCCCCAGGTAGCTTCACTTGGGAAAATGTAGTGGGTTCTAGATGACACAAAACCAGCCACTTTCACACTACAGGAAGGTGTGTCTATATTTTAGTTTTTTTCTGAATTTCTTCACACATTCCTAAAGATTTCCCTTTATGGTGAAAATGTCAAAATATTAACATGCTGGGAAACATCCCATGTGTGGCACCAAGGCTTTCAAGTCATTCCAGTTATCAGGGACATATCCACCTTCAGCGGGACTTGAACGTTCTACGCTTTTGAAGTTCTTCTTTAAGAAAAAGAATGCAAAATACAAATGTAAACTTTGGTTGAAAAGTGACTATTCATTTGGAATGGCAGGCAAATAAATTACAATGGACAAATCTTGAAACACTGAAAACTCAAGAACTTCAGAAGATCCAGAAAAATTGTGTATTTTTATAAGTAACAGGCCTGCCTCTAAACACTTTGCTATTTTTGCTTGTATCTGCTTTATCTCTTTGTATGACAATAAAATTATAATATTTTCTGTAGAGAAAATAAAATTCAGTCCCTTCTCCAGCAAAGGTGACCAAAATTTGGGTTTTTTGGTGACATTTTATGAAGGATTTTTTCAGCTCCACCATTTATTATTGTAACATCTTATATTGTGCTCAGAATTATTACCAGTTTGGGAAAAACTATCAAGTGCCTTTCATATATGATTTGCAGGAATGCAAGGCTCTTCAAGATTCCCTGTAGAGTGGCTGATCTTAAAAATTCTTGGACTTTTCAATAGCCATTAATAAATTAGCTGTCCACTCTTGTGGTATGAGTTCTTTCCATAATCTTTGTCAATGATAATTTTTTGTGTCCAATCAGCAGGAAATGTAAATAATTCTCCAATGTGTTCATGGTACTCTCTCCTTTCATTAGCTGGAGTATCAAGCAACCCAAGAGCCTAGTCATTAATTCTTTTAAAAATGTATCTCTAGGGACACCTGGGTGGCTCAGTTGGTTAAGCAGCTGCCTTCAGCTCAGGTCATGATCCCAGTGTCCTGGGATCGAGTCCCACATCGGGCTCCTTGCTTGGTGGGGAGCCTGCTTCTCCCTCTGCCTCTGCCTGCCACTCTGTCTGCCTGTGCTTGCTTGCTCTCTCTTCCTCTCTCTCTGTCAAATAAATAAATAAAATCTTTAAAAAAAAAATGTATCTCTAGCTCTCAATGTATCTTCTGGATATCATCCACCAGCCCCTGAATCTCACGGGTTGCTCATTACAAAAGCACCAACTCATGGACCTCAGTTATTGAATACTTCTGCAAGAAATCTTACAGGAGAGGGGAAGGGAGAGAGAAAGAGAGAAAACTTAATTTATGTAGGCTAAATTACCTTATTCTAGTAAATTTTGCAAAGACACACCCATCAGGTGAATACAATGCTTTTTTAGCTTTAGGGTCAATCAGCCTCTCCTGACATAATCTGCGTTAAAGAAGCCCAAGTTCTAGCAGAACAGGCCACATCAAATAAATGAATTAACAATAAAGAAATAAACAGCATATTGCCACAGCCATGCTCTTTGCTAATACCAAAATTAGACATTCCAAAATACTGTTCCTACCAACTGCTCTACTAGTCTACTCATTAACAAGAACAATATAAAAGAAACTGGTTGATTAGTCAAACAGGGCGACAGGATTAGTTTGGTAATTTTTCTTCTCTTTTTCTTTTAATTGCATTAGCCCTTTAACTGACTTGCTAAAACTTGTGTTGGCTCAATAATCTAAGAACAGGGGAGAAATGTGACTAAAGCCCGAGTAGAGAGCTATGCTGGTATTAGAGTCAGACACATTTTGGAAAACGCCCTCTCTCTTGACCTTGTCTGGATTGAATTTGCTGCTTTATTCTTTTTTTTTTTTTTTAAGAATTAATAACTGGTAGACATGTTAAAAAGTTTAAGCAATTCAGAAAAAGCCAAAAAAGTCAAAAAAGTATTTATATGTAAGCATTATTTTATCAGAGAAAATCACTAATGTAGTATTTTAAGGAAAAGCAATTTGTCAATGGTAAGCTTCACATGGGGATGGTTACTCAAGCTGTTTTTGAGAGGAAGGCCCACCCCTGAGATGAGGAAGCCCAGGACAGCCATGAATCTGGAGGATATCTTGAATCTCTGGACGAGATAGAGATGGGTTCTACTTATTCTAATAGTTAAGAGAGCCACTGAACGTTAAAAGCTATTCCTGTTTTGTTTTCCAGATTCACCAAGGATGAATACAGCTAACATCTTGATGTAGATCTTTCCAGCACCTTTCTATATGTATATTAAAAACAGGGTGACTTACAGAGGTCATTTACAATCTGCTTCTATCTGTTAGCAATGAGGACACCCTTATATGTCAATAAATGTATTTCTGGCTCATATTTTTCAGTGGACTATTCTATTGAACAATGAAACATAATTTATTTATATAATCTTCTCTTATTGTACAAAGAATGAATATACAGTATTTCTTTAAAATCAATTCCTGAAAGTAGAATTTCAAGGTCAGAGGTAGGCACATTTAAATTTTCATGGCCTTTGTAAGACATCCTTCGAAACATGTGGGTACCATCAATCTCTATAATCTTTGCCTGTCTGATAGATAATTGTGTCTTATTGTTGTCAAATGCCTTTATATCTTATCTTAAATTTAAATGTTTCCAAAAGGTATTCCTGTGTGTGTGCCATTGATACTAATTTAAATAAAATAGTGTTTAGTAATTCATGTCCCTTAGGTATTTTCATATTAGTGACCTACTCTGTTCAGGAAACTAGTAACCTAGAAGATAAAACCACAGGATTTGGCTTAGTCTAGATTCTTTGAAATGAAAAGCTTGATTATTAAGCTCTGATATCATTCAGGGTGCTCTACTTCTCTGTACATACTGTTTGAGTTTTCCCTGTGATCCCCTCTCCATGCCCATTTGTGGCTCCTCACCCCTCCCCCCCACAAAGCCCCCACCCCACCCCCCAAGAGGTGCCCCCTGAGCTCTCACGTCCTCACTTTGTACTACACATCATCCTGGGTCACTGCACTATCTACACGCTGGTGATGCCTGCATCTCTCTCTTGCCCAGACCTGAACTGTTCTCCTGGACTGTGCACGGTTCTCTCTCTTTGCTAGCAACAATCTTCTATCTTAACACCGTGCAAATATTTTTCAAGATTTAGCTCCACTATCATATCTTCTGCAAGGCCTGCCTTGAGACTCTGGTAGTGCTGAGGCTCTCTTCTCCGACCCCACTCCACACTGTCTGGGTCTCCGCGGCTGCCCCACCCCTGGACAAGACGACGTCTGTGTGGCCTTATGTGGTCCTGTGCCTTGTTTGGTCACGGGCCTTACGGGCAGTGCTTATTCTCCCACCTGTTTTCTCAAGCACCAACACTGAACCTGGCATAAGGTAAATAACTGGAACCCCTGATGAATGATTCCACAAATGAAACCAGAAACTACTTACTGGTCCCCTTCACCCTAACTTAGGAAAAACTGAGACCAAACAAATTAAATACAAACAAACAAAAGAGCGAATAAAAACTCTGGGTAAAAACATTTCAGAGGGTTATATTATTTACTAACAATGTATTTCCTTAGTGAAAGTGGCTTAATTTCCAATTTAAAAAAAACAAATGCAGACAATGTTTTCAGACAGGAGAAGAAAAAATTCTCTGCCTACACTACCCCATAGCTTATATCATGCATTTTTCTTTCTTGTTTTTTTCCCCCATTCACCAACCATTATTTAAAATTCTGTGCCCATCACTCAAAGAAACAGAGACAGTTGTTCATTCTGAGTTAGGTTTTTGCTTATCTGACCAGCAGGGTCAGGATAATAAATCACTCAATCCCTAGGGAATAACAGAATGCTTAATGGATTTGTGCAGTTACCAGGGGGAAAAAAATAAGAAAACTTTCAGGATTCAATTCATTTTCAAATACTGCATAGTACTTAAGAAAAGACTGCAGGAAGATCATCTATAGCTGAAGCAGATGGAAGGAAAAAAAATTCAAGAAGTGGCATTTCATTGGAGAAAAAGATACGGTCACTAAGCTTTGCTTCGAAGGGCCCTTCTCAATACAAGGAGAAAAAGCCAAAAGGGGGAAAAAAAATCAAGGTGATGCTCCTGAATCATTTACAGTTCCTTATGTGAGGGGGTTAAGAACTGTTTCACTGAATATTCACCACGCAGAACAATCTACATTGTAATATTGCTTAAAAGTCAGATATAAATTGTCCATGAAACTTACAGAAACAGCTGATACTTCAGTGAAAGCTTCTATCCCGAATGAGAGTAAAATAATTTCCTTGCCCTACTCTGGCCTTGCTGTGTTGTTTTAAACAAAATACTTAAAATTCTGTGTCTCAGGTAGCCTGTCTGAGAAAACCTGCTTTTGTCTCCTCTTCACCCTAAGAAACACTGAGAATATTGGACTCCAAAATCCTCTAATCTTTAAAACCGGTTACACACAAGATACAAATCTATATTAGAGCTAGAAAGCGTATGTGAATTTCCTAGCATTGTGCCTGGTACATCAGAGTTATTTAACAAGTGTTATTTACTTCCCTTTTCTTCCCCAGATAAAATTCAACATTTTTTTTCTGTTCACCGAAGACAAAATAAACTAGAATAAAATGAAGAGCTTTTTTATTTTTCTAAAGACATGGTATCATTCTTCCCCTTATTTTTGCCCTTTTGTAATATATATCTGTGAACGAGTCCTATGTAACACTCAATGTTACAAAAAGTATTGATATGTGCACATGTCTAATACAGAGTAGATTCTGAAATGATGTTAGAAATTCTGTCACCTCTGAGCAGCAACTTCTGATGGAAGCCCCAGAATTACCATACTTGGTAAGACTTTGGTCTAGGTAGGCTGCAGTTTTGCCTCAGCTGATCTGACATCCAAGCATATGACAACATTTTTGCTTCTTTTACAAGATTTCCTGGAGTTTGCACTCGCTTCGTGATCTTGGCAGAGATTCTGCTGCTGAAATAACATATAGAGCCCTCACCAAAACCGTGTGCTGCTGAAATGCCAGAAAACTGCTAGCGTGGGCAAAATCTGCGAGTGACAGTCACCACCTCCTACCTGGCCAACCTCGCCTTCCCATAGTTCCACAAAGTTTCCATGGAGGGAGAAGGTATATTTCCCCCTCAAATAAAAACAGATCTAATGATCCCTGATTCTTTCTCACCTTCGATATCTGAGCAAGCTCTATAACTAACTTTGCTCAAAAATGGACTGCAAATCCTTACAGAATAATCCATACAAATTAAAAATCCCAAATGTAACTTACCTCCATGGGTTCAATGATAAAATTAAAATGCCCTCCTCCACAGGACTAATTTTAATGAAGTGCTTTTATTCTTTAATAATCCATGATCAAAAGATCTTATATGGCCAACATCAACTTCTTATTAGAACAGGAAGCTGAGGCTTTTTTACTCTCTGCTCTCATCAGTCGGCATCTGAATACCTGGTTCACACTTTATACACTCAGGGCCTAGCAAGGCCATGTTCTTTCCAAAGACACCAAATTCATACTTTCAACAACAGATACTTCACAATATCTTTCTACGCACCTTCCACGTGCCAGGTGCTGTACCTGATGCTAGAAATCCAGCCAAGGGAAGGATGGTGCCTGCTTTTCAGTGCATTTCCATTCTGGTGAGCAGAGACAGAAGATAAATGCATAAGTAATAATGTGCCAGATGGTGGGCACTAAGATCAAGTTGAAAGAATAGGACACCAAGCAGTGGAGTAGTA
The DNA here is from genome assembly GCA_003697995.1 of Taxidea taxus jeffersonii. Lineage (NCBI taxonomy): Eukaryota > Metazoa > Chordata > Mammalia > Carnivora > Mustelidae > Taxidea > Taxidea taxus. The sequence continues at coordinate 12,407 of RCUC01001947.1, read as the reverse complement.
ATTATTCCAGATGGGGCCAGGACAAGCGTTATGTGAGATTTACAGAGGGATTAAGGAAGCAAAACTTGCAGACACCTGGGAAGAGGGCAGTCCAAGGAGAGAGTCTTCCACTGAAACGTACTTAGCGTATTTACGGAAAGCAAGGAGGCCAGGCAGCTAATGTGTAGTAACAGGGGAGCAAGCGACAGGGAGTGAGATGTGAGCAACAGTTGGGACTAGGACAGCGAGGGCCAGCTAGGCTATGACAGTGACTTGGCAAGGATCTCTGAGTGAACTGAGGAAGGCAAGAGAGGGCTCAAGGAAGAAGAGTCAGATGACATGATTTTTATTATAAAGGCTAACCCAACTGGTACGTGGACAGAATAGATCTCAGAACTAAGAAGGTGAGGGGAGGAAGACCAGCGAAGGAGTGCTTCTTGGGGAACTTGCAGGGGAAGAGATGAAAAATGGTCAGATTAAGGATGTATTTCAATGTATTTCATATCCCACTAGACGAGTAAGAACTCAAAGATGACGACAAAGGCCCTGGTCTAAGTAGCGGATAGAACAGAGCTGCCATCTCCCAGGAAGTGGACTATGTTGTGATTGGGATGGAGAGGGGGAGAATCAAGAGTTCAGGTTTGAATATGTTACACTTGAGTTGTCCATTAGTGATGGAAAGTTCAAATGTCAAATAGGTAGTTGAATTCATGAGAAGGACATGCAGAAGAGGTGTCCAGGCTGGAAAGGTAAAATGAATGCTGTTCGTTGACTATGGAACGTGTTGTGACCCACTGTGCTGACCAGTGATTTCCGCAATGATGCTGTGTAGAAAACCAAACTTAGGTGGTCTACAACAATAAGTAAGTTTTTCTAGCTTACGGGTCTGTAAGTTGGCAGGGATGACTCTACCTCAGGCTGCAGTGTGGCTGGCTTGGCTCTAAACCTTGGGTCAGGTTTAGCTCTGACCTGTTTCATTCCAGGAGCCATGCCGATGGAGCCACAGAGAGCTGGCAGTATGCCCTTAACCAAGACGGTCACATAAACCAGCCGGAGCCGGAGGAAGTATACAATGCCTGTGAAGGCCCTATCTCAGAACCTGGGGACACTGGCGCTCCCACTCATATTCTACAGGTCAGGTCACCCAATGAAACCCAGTATCAATGGGGCGGAGTAAGGGACTGGACATATACTGGCCAGAAACACAAAATCACACGGCAAAGGACACGTGTATTTCTAACACAGGGAAGGCCTGAAGAATAAGAACAGGCAGCCAATTGACCTTTCTTTTTTTCTTTCCTTTTTTAAAAAAGATTTTATTTATTTATTTGACAGACGGAGATCACAAGTAGGCAGAGAGGCAGGCAGAGAGAGAGGAAGGGAAGCAGGCTCCCTGCTGAGCAGAGAGCTCGAGGTGGGGCTCAATCCCAGGACCCTGGGATCATGACCTGAGCTGAAGGCAGAGGCTTTAACCCACTGAGCCACCCAGATGCCCCCCAATCAACCTTTCTATTCACTGTAGTTTTAGCTGTGGCTACAGCTCACAACGAAAGACTTCTCCCAGATCCCATAATATTTTAACCCAATGAGTTTCTTCAACTTTTTCTTTTTTTTATTTGAGAGGGAGAAGCCAGGGAAGGGCAGAGGGAGAGAGAATCTTAAGCAAACTACACACCCAGCGGGGAGCCCAATGTGAGGCTCAGTCTCAGGACCCTGAGATCATGACCTGAGCCAAAATCAAGAGTTGGACGCTCACCAACCAAGCCACTCAGGCACCCCTCAAATATCTATTTTCGAAAGCCATTTACAAATGTATTTGGGGTAATTGTGCTTGGACGTCTTTCACTACAAGAAAAATAGGTTGGTATTTTCTAATAACACGGTATACATCATACTTTAAATGCCATTTCTTTTAAAAAGGTCTTCATCAGTGTTTCTCAAACTATTTGTGGGGGAGAGCTTTTTTTTTTATTTCAACAAGGCATAGACACATATTTTTATAAAACACAATAAAATTAATTGCTATGACTGACTTTTTTTAAAAAGAAAAGATATATAAAATTTAAGCCTGTGTTTTTTAGGAAAGTACTTAGTCACACTGCTATAAAAGTTTCTAAATTCTCTCAATTTCTGTACTTACCTTGTACAACTTCTGTACTTACCTTGCTGAAGATAATAGTCATAATACGGCATTTAGCCCACTTTGAAAAGCACTGCAGTGAATGATTCTACCATAACCAGATCCAATTACCCCCAAAATCTTAGTATCACTGAATAACAGTGGTTGGAACACAAAATTAAGTTGCCAAAGATTTAAAATTGAAATTCATATATACCCAAGTTTACTAAACTATTAATTCCGTCTGCCAAGCTCTTTTGGTCCCCAGGATTCCATGCTTCAGTTATTAAGTAAAAAGGGGGAAAAGGGGGAGGGGGGACTTTGTCAAATAGCTATATCCTGTTTTATGATTTTTACTCTGTTTTTCTTGATTCTTATGGCAATACCTGTCAGATTTTCCACCCATGCTGTATACACACAAATTGCTAAAATCTCCTAGCCACATCCTAAGGCTACCTTAATTGATTGTTATCAAGCTGTGCTTTTTAAATGTTCCAGCATTTGATCTTTTTTAAAATGCTTCTGAGACTTAACTGATGTCAAACTGGCTGGTCTAATTTCCTGCTATGTCTTTAGATCCTTTTTTAAAAATAATTGGGTGTTGAATTAGGGTTTTTTTTCCTTTCTTTCTTCCTCAAGGGATCACTACTAAATTTAGTTAAGCTCTGATCAACAACAAAAAATTCCATTCTGTCCTATTAATTTCCTATATTTGGACTTACTGTCTCTCAAGTCATAATCTACCCTAGAGTCCCCCCAAAATTAAGCCATGCTTACTCAGCCCTAGTGAAGGGAGCTCTATTGACACGGAAGAATCTAGATGACCCACACACCGACTGGAGAAAGGGATCTGCTGAAACTTTGTTTGGACAAAAACAGCATCCAGGAGTCCTTCTTGCGGTGAAAGAAGAAAACCAAAGAGTGAAGAGATTGATACTAATGGGGAAACAACGACTTCTTTCCAGAATGTCCTCAACATAAAACGCATCATGCACATGCAAGACTCACAAGTAGCAGCCAGGCCTTCTGCACCATTCATACTTCTGAGGGGGCACTAAGAGGTATTCAAGAATGGAGGCAAAAAAAAAAGAATGGAGGAGCACCTCCCAATTGCTCCTAAGTGTCTTTGTTTTTGTTATCATAGTTGCTGATTTAAAGTAAAATAAAATTAATAAATGTTGACTCTTTCTATTCGCTTTTGGAAACTCTTTCTAATTGGTAATGAACAGCCTAAGCTCAATTCCTCCAGAGTGTGAAATTTATTTGGGGCCCTATCTACGTAATGCCGACAGATCCATGGATTATTCAATCAAAGCTATTGAAGAAAAGATAAAATCAGTCTGCAGTTGAGCTTAATTGTTCAGTCAATTCAGACAAAAGAGTTGATCCTATGAAGAGGTGAGACACAATTTTTAAGGCAACATCGAATTCATGTTTTATCTCCCAGAGAATCTTGCATTTAATAAGAACTCAGGTAATTGCTAAACAAACTATTAAAAGTCACTGGCATATTTTTAAAATGGTGTTTAAAATGTTTACCCAAAAATAAATAAATAAATAAATAAATAAATAAATAAATAAAATGTTTACCCAAATACCGTTATTTATGGGTAGAACTTATCGTAAGAAAATATTTAGGTGTACTGTAGAATCAAAATGCTGATTAGTTGCATTTTGTTCTCAGCTTTATTTAGAATGGTAATTGCAAATGCCAACTCTTAGCTTAGTCAGATTTGCCCTCAGAGAGACCCTACAGAATTCTACCTCCCCTCCCCATCCAACCTTGTTCACATTTTGCATCTCCTGCTCCAAGACAGACAGGCTGGAGCCATATGGGCCCCTAACAGTATATGAACCAAGAAACTCTGATTTCTAAACTCTACTCAATGAGGCTTTGCACTAGATACCAACAGAGAAACTGAGAAGAACAGACAGACCATATTTTAAAGTATAATTCTATATCCAGCATATATTTATAGCCAATATTATATAAAGAGCAGACTATAAAATATAAAAATAATAACCAAATTTCTTGTGATGGTACTCTATATTTACATATATATTTATATAAATTGAGATTTCTATTACTAGAATATATTAACAGAAGCAACAGTAGCTCTCAAGAAAAGATCCCAATAAACCCAAGAATGTTACTCTATTAGTCTGCTCAGGCTGCCATATTAAAAAATACTACAGACTGTGTGGCTTGTACATCAGAAGTTTATTTTCTCACAGTTCTGGGGACTAGAAAGCCAAGATCAAGGTATAGTCAGGGTTGATTTCTATTTACAACTGTCTTCCTAACTTATAGCTGACCACCTTCTCTGTGTCCTCATCCGGCTTCTTCTCTGTATGAAAAAATAATCTTGCTCTTCTTATCAGGACACCAGTACTATCAGATGAGGGCCCCACACTGATCTTATTTAACTTTAATTACCATCGGAAAGGACTTATCTCCATGAATAGTTACAGTGAGGGTTAGGGTGAATTTGGAGGGGCAGGGATGCACAATTCAATCCAAAACATCTATAAAACACAAAATAACTATATAAATGCAGTGGGAATCTTCCTTTAATAAATGACATTAAGAAAACTATGCTGTGCTCCCAACAAATTTTAAGCAGATTAAAATTAAATCACAAGGGGGACGCCTGGGTGGCTCAGAGGGTTGAGCCTCTGCCTTCGGCTCAGGTCATGATCTCAGGATCCTGGGATCGAGTCCTGCGTCGGGTTCTCTGCTCAGCGGGGAGCCTGCTTCCCCATCCCCTCTCTCTGCCTGCCTCTCTGCCTACTTGTGATCTCTCTCTGTGTCAAATAAATAAATAAAATCTTTAAAAAAAAAAAATTAAATCACAAGAAAAGTAAAGTATTTATCATAACAAGAGGATTAAAATAAAAGGATAAATTATAAAAGAAAAGATCAAAGTGGTAAGATTAAGAAAATTAAAACACCTGTGTACAGAAAAAAGTAACATTTAAATAAAAGGAAGGAAAGAGGGGTTCCTGGGGTGGGGAGGGGGAGGAGGAGTCAGTCAGTTAAGCAACTGCCTTTGGCTCAGGTCATGATCCCCAGGTACCGGGGATCAAGTTCCAAAAAGGGCTCCCTATTCAGCCGGGAGTCTGCTTCTCCCTTTCCCTCTGCCACTTCCTCATAAACCCCCAACATCTCTCTCAAATAAATAAAATCTTGAAAAAAATAAAACAAGAACTTATGGAAAAGATACATAAAGGAAAAGAGATAACAGAGATAAATATATATATTTTATATGTTATATACTTATATATAATATACATAAGGTACCTATAAAACATGTTTGAGTACTGCTGAGATTTCATTAGAGAAATGCATTGCTGAGATTTCATTAGAGAAATGCATAATACAGGAAATACAAAAATTTATCCTATTTATCAAAATAAGTGAAAATTAAAACAATAATGAGTAATGATTTATACCTAATGACCAAGACATTAAAAAAAAAAGCTAACCCTGAGGCTAATGTAAGAAACATATTCTAAAGCACTGCTAGAGACTACACAAATTATGTAACTATTTTAAGAAAGCAGTTGGAATACATATCAAAAATGTTAAAAAATATTTCCCATCAACTGAACACATTAGCCCATTGTTTGAAACATAATGGTATTAAAAACAACAAAAAAGCTGTATAATGATATTCCTTACCACTAAAGCAGACCTTGTTGGCTGCCTGCCTAACCACTTATGATGGTCAATTTTATGTATCAGCTTGACTGGGCCATGGGGTGCCCAGATCTTTAGTCAAACATTATTCTAGTGGTTTCTGTAAGGGTGTTTTGGGATGAGATTAACACTGAAATTGGTAGATCGAGTAAGCAGATTATCCTCCATAACGTGGGCCTCATTTAGTTTAACCAATTAAAGGCCTGGAGGAAAAACAAAAACAAAAAGCAAAAAACAAAAGGCTGACCTTTGTCCCCAGTAAGAGTGACTTCTGCCTGCTGGCCTTCACACTAACATCAGCTTTTATCCTTGCCTTTAGACTTGAACTGAAAATTCAGCTCTTCCTGGTTTCAAGCTATCAGTCTTCAGAATGGTATGACACTACTGTCCCTCCTTGGTTCTAAGGCCTTTGGAGTCACACCTAAACTATCAGCTCTCCTAAGTCTGTGGCTTGCTGATTCACCCTATAGACCTTGGGACTTGTTGACATGCATAATCAAGTGAGCCAATTCATTATAATAAATAATATAGATAGCTAATACATAGATCTATAGATCCATATCTCCTATTGGTTCTGTTTTTCTGAAGAACCATGACTAATACACCACCATTTCCACTTGCTCTTTGTCAGGTGAAATCTACTATTGTTTGGGGAATGATGTGCCCAGTCCTAGAACAGAGTAATTATCAATCATGATAATCCTGTTCTTTGCAGAGCTGAGTCTTATTTGGACATATCACCTGATTCTGCCTACTAAAATCTAAAGTGGAGTCCACCATAAGCTCCTAGGGAGAGGTGTTCTCTCTGAAAAAGAGAGCCATAAAGAAACAAACCTACCACCCCCACCCTATTCCATCTGTCTTGAAGGTTGCCCCATGATGATGGGATATTTGAAGCAGCAGCAGTCACCTTGTCAGCATGAGGAAAAGCCCCCAAGAATCACAAAGAAGCTGACTCTGATCCCAACCATTGCTGCATAGCCAAACAGGCATTGGTTTATGTAAATAGAAAATAATCCTTATGGTCTATAAACCATGGTTCATGAGGCTTTCTCTTCATTTCAGATACAAATACCCTAAATTGTATCATTTACTTACTTCTTTTCTTACTCATTTATAATAGCCAAAAATATATGATAATTACCTAAGTCACATGAGAAGAGTAAAGCAAACTCTCATATGTCATCTCAGTGGGAGCTTATGCAGGCATAAATACAGCCACGCAACAACATGGCAAAATGTGTCTCAAGTAAAGGATAATGTTTACAAAATAAGGCTAAATCTTGCTTAATAAAAGTAAAATAAAATAAATTACACATACATATGCAAGCATAATGTCCAATGTAATAAAAACACTACTGCATAGTGTTATGAATTATATAATACCATTTAAATATACTTTGTTCAAACACACATATGTATTGAACAAATATTCCTAAACCATTAAAAGCTTATTCATATGATTCAGAAACACACCCCCCTACTCTAGTGCACAAGCTTGCACACTCCAACTTCTGTGTCTGCGCTGTTCTTTTCTGTGTCCAGACAGGCTTCTGTTGCTTCTTTGATCCACATGGACTGAAAACATTATCACCTGTAGCTTAAATGGGAGCGAGGTTGGGGAGGAGAGTTTCCAAAATTGGGGGAAGAACTTGGTCTCACCTAAAAAGAAAACATCAACTGGACTCTATCCCTAATATTCTTGTTAAAATAATTCCAAGATGTAATACCATTGGAAACACTACTTCTATTCCTTCCTTGAGGGAGGGGTGGGGATGGTAGGGCTCTATAAAGGTACTGAAAAGACTGCAAAAGAGAGACTTAAAGGCTATGTTTCAAAGAACAGCCCAAACTTATGAGACCACGGCAAAATTTTTGGAGGAACGCCTACTACCTGAAGACGCTTTGGGAAATCACTGCACTTTAATATTTGTATGAGCCTACACTTGAGATCACAAGCACTGTGCTTCCGTGGGAAGTAGAATTCTTAAGAAAACAATAAGTGTGCCATAAATAATTTATGTTAATAATTGCTCTCTGTCATAGGCTGATGTCTCCGAAAAACCAAACTGCCCAAATAATGGCTCCTCTGAATCTGGGGGAATTTAAGGGAAACTTTTATTGGTATAAAGCTCCCTGTATCTTACTACCTTTTTCTAATAACACCGGTCTCTTATTGTTTGGTAAGATTATAAAGAACCTAGAGATGAATTTCCATCCACTGTACCAATAAAGAGGATTCAGATAGGAAAGAAACGTGGGAAGTAGAAGCAGGCAGCAGTTTCTCAGTGGGGTTGATGCAGAATTTACACTTTAGAGCACCCATTGATATTGCTGCAGATTCCGTGGTGAAATAACAATGTCCTTTTGGCTCTTTCATTTACCATCAGGTTTATGTTTAAAACTTACATAGAGCATCCACATCTTGCACATGATGAAGCAATGTAGACTTTAGCTTTGCCTTGCACGGGTGGCCAACCAATACATTTCACTCTTTATTCCTAGGGGGAGTCTCCAGTCGCTAACTTTATTACAACGCTTTATTGAAAATGTGTAATTTCAGTTCCAGTTTCAAATTGTGTTTTATTAGTAAGAATTATTTGCTGTTCCCTAGAAAGTGATTTGAAGCCCGAGATAATTATAGTATCACTGAACCATAAAGCGCATCCAGGGGTCACCTAGCCCACGTTCTACTCTCAGAGCAGATCTATGCCTCAGCTAAGTAAGGCATTCTTCTAGATGTTGTGCCCCAGAGAAGATGATATATTTCGCAGATGTAGTTTAAACCCATGGTTAAAAATCCTGACCCATGCTTATGGATTCTCTTCATACTGAGAAGTGTAAAAAGAAACCCTACAATGGAATAGAAGACCTCTTACCTGACCCCAATCTCCCCTTCCTATAAATCTAAGGGCTTGAGAGTCCATATTACTGATTCAGCACTTGGACTGCCTAGACTTTTCCTTCAGGAGTCAAATTTGCTCATTTAAAATTTACTATATTTTCATTAATTTGCCACTCAAGCTCTGTCTTCCTACAGCTACCTCTGGGTTGTCGACAATGTCACCATTTTCTTCATCACCCAAGCTTTAACTTGTGAGTCATACTGAATTCCTCTCTTTCCCTCCAGCCACACATCGAGTCTATAATTCTAATTGTTTCAGGATGTCTATCCTCAATGTGCCTCCTGGTTACCATTCTATTCCATTTCTACTGCCAGGACCACAGTCCAGCTCCCTATGGCTTCTCATTTGCTCCTCACCTTGTAAAACTTCCTGACTGTGCTTCTATCAGTTGCAGATTGAATTCAGCTGTATGTAACACAAAACTTTGGTCTTATAACCAGCACGACAGCAGGGCAGTGGGGGGGGGGGTGGCAGGGGAAGACAAGGATTTTTTTTTTTAAGGTAGGCTCCATGCCCAGCAAGAAACCCAGTGTGGAGCCCAGCATGCGCACAACACAGGACTTGAACTCACAACCCTGAAATCAAAATGTGAGCCTGAGACCAAGAAGACGCTCAACTGACTAAGCCACCCAGGCACCCCATCTTTCTCGCATTTAACAACAGGGCCAACAGCAGGCAGTGTGGGAGAGTCTAATAGCTTCACAGTATATCATAAGGAGCCCAAGACACCGCTGGCTTTCCATACTTATATTCTTAGGGCCTTTGGCAGTCTTACTGCCTAAAGCTACCACCCACTCTTGAACCACATTCTTGGAAGATTCACCCTGTGACTTCAACTTATATTTCACTGGCCAAAACTAAACAATGCCATCCTTTATTTCAAAGTAAAATGTGGCAAATATGGGTTTTTTTTTTTTATTGTTTCTTCCTTTTCCTGAGGTTGCATCACCGACCCCAACAAAATCAGAGTCCTGTAACAAAGAAGGGGGATGACTATTAAGCAGCAGATCAGAAGATTCTGCAACAGGATCCTAGCCTTCAGACTTGCCAGGAGCAACATGAACCCAGTTGCCAGATTGATCCTTCCAAAGCACACCTCTGACTATGTCCAAGCTTGTTGAAACCATTCAATGCTTCCTCACATAGCATCCAAAATAAAGTCCAAGTTTCATGGACCAACAAGTAAAAGCTCTAACAATCAAGTCCCAAGCCATTTTTCCATTACTCCATTCCCAGAAGCTTATACTGAATTTTGACTGAGCCACTTGCTAGTACCAGCTCTATCCCTTCGATGCACCTGGAATGCTCCCTCTGCTGCCATTTTCAGGTTTTACTGTCCTCTCTGTTAGTCAACGCTCAGCTAAAATTTCACCTCTGCTGAGTTCCTGACCACTTTTCTTCTACTTGCCGCTGATGAACCTCTAATCATAGCAACACAGACAGAGGAGTTTTATTTCACACATCTCTGTGCTAAACTCTACATGTTTTAATTCACTAAATACTAAGATTCCCTGGAAAGAAAGTTTTATTGTCTCCAGTTTGCAGGGGAGACATCTGAGACTCACCTAAGAAACTTGCTTAAGTTCACACTGCTAAGAAATAATAGCCAGTAGTCAAATTCAGCACCAGGTAGAGGCAAGTCCTGTGTTCTTCCCACTGCACTGGGCTGACTGCCTCTACCAAGTTTGTGGTCTGACATTCTCTAGAGTTCCTTTTGTTACAAGAACCATATTAAATTGATCTTCCTAGTCGCTATACCTAAAAAAGGCATCCCCATCATAAGCGAATGTCCTCTTAAAAATAAAAGACAACTGGGACACCTGGGTGGCTCAGTGGGTTAAAGCCTCTGCCTTTGGCTCAGGTCATGATCTCAGGGTCCTGGGATCGAGCCCCACATCAGGCTCTCTGCTCAGCGGGAAGCTTGCTTCCCCTCTCTCTCTCTGCCTGCCTCTCTGCCTACTTGTGATCTCTGTCAAGTAAATAAATAAAATCTTTAAAAATAAAAAAATTTAAATTAAATAAAAGACAACTATTTCTAAATTATGTGTTGGCATATCATTAAGTTCTGCTTTGAGGACATTCCCATCCTTACATCAACTTTGTTTAATCTATTTCAATAAGTCTGTATTTTAAGCATTATGAATTCTCTTCTCAGAAAAAAATGATAAATAGCACTCTGTTATTAAAAGGAAAAGTGCCATGAAAATTTTCTCTTATTGAGAAAATGTCCAAACTTACAGAAAAATAGAGCATTAAGTATATGAATCCTGTAAGCTCAATAGCCAAATTTAATCATTTTTAACATTTTGCAGTTATTTGCTTCACGTATTATTTTGCTGTTTATTATTTTGATGCTTATTGTTTATTTTATAAAGTAAATAATAGACACGATGACAATTCTTCCTTATGTTCTTTAGTATGCAGTCCTTAGAAAAAAGAGTAAGGCTATTTCTCCTCCCTAATCACAATACCATTATGACACCTACCTAAATTCATAAGAATTCCTTCATAAAAATGATACCTAGTTTGTACTGAATTTCCATAGTTTCTTGAAAATAGTGATTTGATCATGCCAGGGTCCAGAGAAGTACCATATTTTTTAATTTGTTTTTTGTTCTTCCCCCTCATTTTTCTCTTGACAATGACTTACTGAAGAGATCAGGCCAAATGTCCTTTAGAATGTCCCACTTTCTACATAGATCTGATTGCTTCCTCTTTTAAACTGTGTGTCCTATAAAACCAGAATTTAGGTCTGAAGTCTTCATTCAATTCAGGTTACACATCCATGGCAACAATGCATGAATTCAGTCTTTATTAGAAAATGGGCTGAGAAAACCGCAGATCTGCCGCCAGCAAGGTAATATATTGAACAAAATTTCGTTATGTCCGCTCTTCTTCAAGAATCTATGAAGATAATAGTAAGGAACAAGTGGAAATGATGGCAAATGCTTTAATTCAATTAGGGCCCTGCCTTTATCTTTTTGCTGTGCGAACAGAATTTCTGAGAATCTATGTGTGTTTTCCAAGCATTGTACTATACCATAGATCTCAATCTTATCTGCTCACTTCTCTAACAAGTTGCCTCCAAGAAAAATATAAGGAAAAAAAAAAAAAGGAAAGAAATCAAAATTCCCATCAAGTATTATCTTCCCATGTGATCATTTATGACAGCTTGAGAATGAAATTGAGCCTAAACTGCCAACAGCTATATTTTCATAAGTGAAGGCCCCACACTGATTGCCAGTGGTAAAACAGTACAATAAAAAAAAGGAAAACAATGTGAACCGCTCACACAACACCAAGCAGCTTTTCCAGTTTGCTTCGTTTAGTCTCTCTTTCAGTGTTGTGGAAACAACACTTCAGTTCTGGTTGAGAGGGTTCTTTTATTACAACACAATGCAATTTTTTTCATAGTGACTTGTGCATAAATAGTAGTCTGCAATCTTTTAAAGATACACTACCCACACTCCAGATACAGCATTAATAATATCCAAGTGAGAATCAACCGAATGGCTTAACACATAAAAGTCTGACTTGTGATAATAAACTGGCTGACCACAGCGGGGGCACAATGGGGTTCCGAGTGCAGAAGGTCTTCTAGGTCACAGAAAGAATGTTGGGGTTATTGTTTGACCTAACATATTATTTAATGTTCTGGTACATACTATTTACTTGGGATATCAATAGTGCTAATGAATTACAA